>JAAGKR010009454.1:0-26633 GCA_011419295.1 Clarias macrocephalus | reverse complement strand
TATGAAACACATCTCCGATAAAGTTTTAACTAATCGATCAATACATCTACATATTAAACGTCTGAAACACTTACTTTTCTTATATCGACAGACTTAGCAATACCGCAGGCGAACAAAACGAAGGCTTGCAGTTTACTTCCCGGGGTTCCAGTGTTCGGGGAAATTCAGCGCCCCTATGTGTCCCCGGTCGCACGCACGCACGCACGCACTGCGCGCGCTGATGCAATCATGACGTCACCACCTAGCGCCGAGAGGGCGAGCGAGGATTTTGACGGTGTTTCTCTCGTTTTAAAGTGTTTTTACGAACTTTTTGAATAAAAAAAAAAAAACATATGAAAAATAACCGAGTGTCTTTTCGCTTTTTTTGTATATTTGAAGATAATTCAGACGTTTTAATCCGCTGCAAAAGGCTGGTTTGCTGGTGAAGTTCTGACATCAGGACTAATTTTAATTCCCTACATCAGCTGTGTGATGATGGATGTGATACTGATTTACTCTAAATATATTTAAGGTTATACTGTGTAACTGATTATAGCCTGTAACTCAGGGGTAGAGTGTCCACTAGTGATAGTCAGTAACTGCTAACCACATCCCTCTGTTTTACCCTCACACACACCCAGTTCTATTACACCATCTGGTTACACATCACACACACACACACACACACACACAGTGCAGTGATTATATACACCAGACTCCGAGTTATTCATCTGTAACTACGCATCTGAATTACTATCAGTCATCACATCTACATCTACACACACATATGATGGGAAACAGCAGATCCTGAAATCCATCATATGATTATCCATGATAAAACAGACATGAGTAATTGACACAGCACATGTTATAATAGTATTTTTACATTAAATAGTCTATCTGAATGATTCTTTTCCTTTAATTTTACAAAATATGAAAGCTTGAAATTTATTACATATGTTAACTGGGAGAATTGATTTCCCGGAGTCTTGTTTAAATTACAGTGTTAAAAAAAAACTCCATCTCATTGTATTACCTAAGCACACGTGTCTCTGAGTGAATTTCAGACACTCCTGATACTTCCACTGCCAGTAGGGAGGGGAAACAGATTTTCCTGATGATGTATTATCATCTAGATAGTATCAATGCAGCCAGTACATTTGCCTTTCAACAGTAGTGTTCTCAGTTTTCTAAACGATTGCACAAGTGAGGGTTTCCAATGTACATTAATTATTTAGTTTTTTCCTCACAGCTAAAAAATACTTAGCAGTTGATCAGACTTTTATATTGACCAATTGGAGTGTGAATGTGATTGCATGTGCTCTACAGGTCACCATATTAGATAAAATGAGTTTGTGCCTAGATATTGTCCTTTACCCATGAGTTGTCCGTCTCCACTTCTCCACAAAATGAACAGAGTTCACTGATGTCATCTGTTATACAGGTGTACAGATAAAAAAAAATTCTTAAAAAAAAGGATATCTATATTCATTCATTTTATTTATTCAAATCAAATTATTTACCCGATTCCTGGAGAAGTCTGACTGCCATTTTTCTTCTCTGCTTATCAATGAGCTGGGTTTCATTCGAGAACCACACAGGCTGATCGTGTAGTAACCTCTGTGCGAACTACACATTTTTAAAATGTTATAAAATTAACCAAATATTTATTATGTATGTACAGCATGGCATACCTTGCACACAAATACACCACACGACACTCCATCTCTTTGTAGTGAGTGTGGGAGAGTCTCACACCTCCACCTTGACACATTGCACCCTTTACTTCTCATAAAGGCTCTATAATAAAAATATTTAAAAAAAAGATGAAAAGTCAGGAGTTCATTCGAAATGTTTAACATTTGGTAGCTATTCATAGGAACACTCAGGTTCTGATGCAAGTAGGGGGAGCTATAATTAAAATCCACAACAGACATATAATAGATACAGCAGAAATTTCGATTTGGCCAAGTTAACAATCTCATATATTGCTAAAAATTGCCAAGTCAAAATGCAATATTTTCAACAGAGAACATTCATCCACGTATACAAGTATTGAAAACAATCCTAATATTTACAATGTTCATTTGTCCAATTACTTCATACATGTGAAAATGAAGAAATTCAATAGAATAGAGAATGTGTAATTGGTACCTTGTGCTGTCAAGGCATTTACGTTTTTTTAGCTCTGATTCCCCCAGTGAATCCAGAAAGACTGTCTTTTTTTTCACATGGATACATGGCCTGAAACAAATGCCACAATGCAAAAAAAAAAAAAACCGAAATAAAAATAGAGCATACTACATTATACATGCAACAGCAAATTAATATGAGAGGTGGCAGATTTAAAAAAGGAATAAAAACAATGGCTCCAAAAAAGATAATAATTGGTCAGGGAATTTATGTAAGATCAACAAGTTAGAAATTTAAGCAGGTGATTGATGAGAAGTAAAGAAAAAGAAGAAAATATGCAGTCTTTGAATATCATGACATCTGACAAGGCAAGGTGTAAGGAAATGGTTTCTATTTCAAGAAGTCTAACTTCATACACTACTTACAGCAATAGTCCAGTGACCATGTTCACCAATGACACCAAGAATAATCTTAAACTCAGTTGGGTCCAGCTAAAACAAAAATACTTAAGTAAAACGTATATATAATTATTTTGAATACTCTTGATGACAGTTTTCCTCATTACAAGGTTTCAGTTTTTGTAAGCATGTACCTTTCTAAGGATATTGCAGGATCCCTGCCAAACCTTGGTCATGCTTCCTCACCAAGGCAAATACGTAAGCATTTATAACCTTTAGAAAGACAGATGTTATTTTTAATGATGCTGTTATTTTTAAAGTTCATGTAGTGTTATCTTGTCTAAACCGTGTATGATGGTCCTACCTCACTCTCAAGTTCTCTCTCAAGTGCAAGTCGTGCTATGTCCCAATTGAACAATTTATAAGCACCAATTCTAGACAGTAGAACTGTTTTTTTTTATCTCCAACGCCGCTTGACCAAGCTGCATCAACACCTGCCAAAGTTTAGTAGAAATAAAAAAAAAATTTTTTTCTTTGAACTTTTGAAATAAAACAATTCACATTGTGGTGTACAAGAAATTAGATGTATACAATCAAAATGTCAGGTACTTTGCTCAAATTTGGAAAGCGATTTGAAAGCTGTGGCAGGAGACAGAGGGCTCTGGGCAGCAGCGGCAGGAGACAGAGGGCTCTGGGCAGCAGCGGCAGGAGACAGAGGGCTCTGGGCAGCAGCGGCAGGAGACAGAGGGCTCTGGGCAGCAGCGGCAGGAACCAGAGGGCTCTGGGCTGCAGCGGCAGGAGAGAGTGGGCCAGAACTGAAATTCTTTTGGAGTCTGTGAGGAACACGTGGCCTCTCATGTATGTATGGAACCAGATGATCCAGACTAATTTTTTAAAATTTTATCCCTTTTTCATTAATCAGGTCTACATTTTTTCCATCAATGGACAGAACTGTGAAAGGACCCAGAAGTTCTGTCAAGTTTTCCTCCTTTTCTCTGCTGACTCCTTACATTCTTTCTGAGAACCCTATCTCCAACTTTCAATTTGTTTTGTGTGGGCCCAATATCCTGCTCTTTCTTCTGCATTGTCTTGTCTCTTGCTGTTTTCATATTTTTCTTTACCATGCTGAAAACCTGGTCCTGGACTTTAAGAGCAGAGGTTACGATTTCTTCCTCCAGAACGTGCTCCACTGTTTCATTTATCTGTGCAAGTAGTGAATAACATTATTATCTCATTCTCTGAAACAGCATTAAAATTATATTAGAATAACAACAAGCTTATTATTCTCTCTAAATTTTAGTATGAAATGAAAATGTAAAAAAAGTTTTGGAAAATATGTTATAATCACAGATATACTCGCGTCTAGAAACTCTGGGACCTCTGTAAAATAACGAGCCTCCCTACCATACATGAGAAAATATGGCGTAAACTTTGTAGTCAGTTGTTTTTTGGTCCTGATATTGAAGAGGACCGCATCAAGATAAGTGTCCCATTCTTCTGGTTTCTCATCGCAAAGCTTTGCCAGGGCTCTAAATAGAAGAGATGGTTATTAAGGTTACTTTACACAATATGCTATACAATATCTTACATAGGTTATGTACTGTAAACTGGACCTTACCTTTGGATAGTACCATTCATCTGTTCCACCAGGCCATTAGTTTGTGGATGGTAAGGAGAACAGAGACTTCTCTTCATACCAAATAGAGAGCATACGTCTGCGTTTACCTAGAAAAAGAAAAGCAGGGAAAAAAACTAAACGTAACTTCTTTTCTTGCCATTAATAAATGCAATGCATTCATTAACATGTTATTATGCAACTTCACATTACCAGTCTAAAGTTTGGACACATCTTCTAATTCAAGGGAATTTTGGGGATTTATTTTCTACATTTTAGAACAATACTGGAGAAAACTATGAAATGACACATTTAGAATTAGGTAATTAAATGACAACAATAACCACAATCTGGAATAGTTCTCGCAAAAATAGTATGGTCAGGTTCATTTGAAAAACCCATCAAGCATCATGATGAAACTGTATCTTATGAAGACCCAAACTTCCCTCTGCTACAGAGGAGAAGTTCTCTTAAAGTAAACAGCCTCAAAAATCACCAATTATACAAAGCAATTACAAAAGTATTAGAGCCTTTATAAAGGCTTTATGGAGCATAAGTAGCAAGCGACTTTCAAAAACAACTGTTCAAAGGAGATTATTGCATATTTTGGATGCCTTCAATATTGTTTTACAACGTAGGAAGAAACTTTTTCTTCTTTCTCAAAGAATACAAACACAAATTGGGCAAGACTAAAGACTTAAAAGGTGGGTACAAACTTTTTGCCTGCTAGGGTACATTCCCTTGCTGCTAGATAAATAAATAAATAAATAAATAAATAAATAAATACTGTAAATGAATAAATAAAAAGGTTTTAGTTTGATATCACAAAGTCCTCACTTAATATTCAAAAAATAACTTAACCAACCTGATTGACAAATTCCCTGCCCTGATCGGTGAGTATCCTCTTTGGTGCTCCAAATCTATGAAAAAAATTCACGATGCACATTGTGACATCTTCTGCTCATTTGGATGGTAATGGGTATGCCTCTACCCACTTTGTGAAATAATCAATCAGTACACAAATCTGAAGTGACCACCTGAATTTGAATTAACACCCTACAGTGTCCAATTACATCCAGTTGGACTCAAATTAACTGAGTGAAAATATTAAAACATTAGCGATTTTACTATGAAAAGTAGGTGAATAATTTCATGTGATCACTAAAACGAAACCAACGTGGTTTAGTTTTTCCTGAAAAGGTTAATACAGATTTTACTACAGTAATTAACTAAAACTGTTAAAGATAAAAAGTCAGATAAACAAGCGAGAGTGGTGAAAAAAAACATGTTAATATATTGTCTGGCAGTTTCTGTAGTAATATAGACATTGAGAAAAAAAACGCTTTAACTTTTTTTTTTTTTTAAATAAATAGTAATTATTTAAAAGACTTACCCAGTTTTCAATATCGATCGTCATCCCCGGTCAGTAATAACGTCTAGAAATTGCGTCCTGGGTTCTTTCCTTTCCGCTATGCCCACCTGTTGGACTGGCATGAAATTCTTTAAAAATATCATCTGCCTCCTCAGCAGTACGCACGACTTTAGCACAAATCTCTAGATTTGTGCCCTTGTGACGCACATAAAAAAGCACTCCATCTGTCAAAAAATTTTATTAATTAAGTATAACCTCACATAAACGTGTGCCTGCCACAGGCCAGATTTAGTTTTAATATAGAAGCATTTATATTTATATTTAAAAAAAAAAACTGGGCAATAATAATAAGGCCTGTTAGCTACATGTAACCAATAGGGCCAACTAGCTAAACAAATTTTAGGACAGACTTTTACCTTTTACTACATAATTATTCGCACGTCGTCGAATTACGTACTTCTCTGATTTTGTTTGGGAAGCAGGATATTTTTCTGTTGTTAAATAATTAAAAACTTTGTTATATTGTGTCACATCCATCCTGCTTCCATCCAAATTTCTAAACAACTGAAAAACTTATTTTGCCCACTATAACTTACTGGCGCTGTGACTCACAATTACGAAAATAACATATTCTTCACTACTGAATGGCAAAATATGAAATTACAAAATGTATGAAACTTAATAGGTATTTTTGAAAAAGGTCTGGAAAGGGCCAGATTATACAGGAAATTTTGAATCCAAAAAAAAAAAAATCTTTATGTCCATAGATTCTTATAATATGTTTATAGAAAAATACAAAATAAGTGGTATAATATATAAATAAGTGGTATATAATATAATATAAGTGTATAAAATATAATATATTATATATATATATAATATATATATAATAAGTGGTATAATATATATAATATATAATATATATATCAGGAAAATGCGTTTCCCCCCTTCCTATCAGTTGTGGAAGTATGATGGATGTCTGAAACTGACTCAGAGACATGAGTGCCTCTAGTAGAGATAATACAGTAATCATAATCTTTTTAAAAACACTGTCCTTTGAATTGTAGTATGGGGAACGTATTTTCCTGAGCATCACGAAAATCTGTTTCCCCTCCCTACTGGCAGTGGAAGTATCAGGAGTGTCTGAAATTCACTCAGAGACACGTGTGCTTAGGTAATACAATGAGATGGAGTTTTTTTTTAACACTGTAATTTAAACAAGACTCCGGGAAATCAATTCTCCCAGTTAACATATGTAATAAATTTCAAGCTTTCATATTTTGTAAAATTAAAGAAAAAGAATCATTCAGATAGACTATTTAATGTAAAAATACTATTATAACATGTGCTGTGTCAATTACTCATGTCTGTTTTATCATGGATAATCATATGATGGATTTCAGGATCTGCTGTTTCCCATCATATGCGGGTGTAGATGTAGATGTGATGGCTGATAGTAATTCAGATGCGTAGTTACAGATGAATAACTCGGAGTCTGGTGTATATAATCACTGCACTGTGTGTGTGATATAAATAGAACTGGGTGTGTGTGTGAGGGTAAAACAGAGGGATGTGGTTAGCAGTTACTAACTATCACTAGTAGACACTCTACCCCTGAGTCACAGGCTATAATCAGTTACACAGTATAACCTTAAATATATTTAGAATGAATCAGTATCACGTCCATCATCACACAGCTGATGTAGGGAATTAAAATTAGTCCTGATGTCAGAACTTCACCAGCAAACCAGCCTTTTGCAGCGGATTAAAACGTCTGAATTATGTTCAAATATACAAAAAAAGCGAAAAGACACTCGACTATTTTTCATATGTTGTTTTTTTTATTCAAAAAGTTCGTAAAAACACCTTAAAACACCATCAAAATCCTCATTCGCCCTCTCGGCGCTAGGTGGTGACGTCATGATTTCATCAGCGCGCGCGCGCGCACTGCGCGCGACCGGGGACACCTGTACACCTGTTATCGACCGCGGTGAAGTTGGTTTAATATTCAGACATTCGGAAGCGGTGTTTTAGGGACCGTCGACAAATTTCTGTTATTTCTGGCCCAGTTATTCTAATTTCTTATTAAACATACATATGCCATGCGACACTGCATACTGCTTTCGTTTATTATTAATTGTTGAATTAATAGATAATATTCATTGAGTATTGTGAAGTAATATGCAAATATTGTATTTTATTAAATCACTATTTCTTCAATAGCTTTTTGGTCGGGTGAAATACCGACCAAAAAGTCCAGGTGAAATAGCTTTTTCACCTGGACGGAAATTTGTCGACGGTCCCTAAAACACCGCTTCCAAATGTCTGAATATCAAACTAACTTCACCGCGGTGTATAACCGTTCACTGAACAATTATGTAAAATGCTCACACAAGATATAGCTCTACTACATATCCTGGTATTACTTTTCACCACTAGATGTCTGTATTTAGTGACCAAGAGTCCTCATCTGTTGCTACAGAAAAGTATTAGAAAATGAGTCCATGCCTTGTTCCTGCAAATTTCCTTGGTGAACAGAATCGTACACACAATGAAGGTTACAGAAAAACAGAGCTTTAGTGGTTTGAGAAGGCTAAAGGCATGGTTGAGAGGATGTCAATCAAATAGGTCATAGACATAAACCTGTATGTGCACAAGAACATGACAGTGGACAGGAGACAGACATGGGGACATGCTGAGGTTAGTTCTTCTTTCTCTCCTGATTAAGCTTGGTATGAAAGAACATCCAGCATTGTGGACATCCTGCACTTGAAGACACAGCCATCATCATCCAGAACCTGGCCGTGCATTCCTGTTGTGTGTACTTGTGAGTCGTTATCTCCACACGAGGATGAACTTTGTTCCATCTCTCAGAGGCTCCAGTAATGAAGCACATCATCACTCGGGGCACATTAATGACAGTAGACGACACCGTTTTTACTTACCTACAGTCTCTCTCACACGCACAAACACAATACCTGCAGCCTGTTATGGTCCCCAGCTTATGAATGAGTTCTGGTCATGGAGCACGTTCGTAAGTCCGATTTGTTCTCATGTCCGACAAAGTGAGTCTTACACACCTTTGACATGAATATACAATATAAAGTATACTAATCCACTTGACTTAATCTCTGTCCCCTTTGACACACTTTGTTTTTGTGGCCAAAATTTTTTTTTTACCTCGCCTAAGGAAACAAATCTTGCACATCAAATGTAACTGTTGTCTCGGCGCCTTTAAATCGCAAGGGCATTAGACGCCATTTTGTCTCAGAGCTGTTTTCCCACTGTATAGGACTGTGAACTCTGTCTCATTGAGGATTTTCTGAGGATTATTCACCCTCAGGACAGCTTTACAGGACAGACATTTTCTATCATCGTGCTCCCTGTGAGGCCGACTCATTTCTCCCAAGTGTGCACACACATACACAGTATAACAGACTTTAGAAATTTTATACATTCACTTACACACTGAAAATATTGTATATAATTGTAAATATTGGTATCTGGTGCACTGCAGAGTATATTTTTTGAGCTACTTCAGTGATTGAACCAAAATTAAAACCATGGTCCATTCCTAGCTTTTGGAAATTCGTAACTCGTATGTTCGTAAGTGGGAGACTACCTGTAATTATTTAAACAAGCAGGAACTTACCTCTTGAATAGTCTAGTTTGGTTTGTGAAGATGATTTTTTTTTTACCTGAGATTTAAGAGAAAAGTTAGAAAACGTTTACCATGACTTATATCAGTGCAGAAATAGTAATATGAATTATTATGTTAATATGGCGGTTCTGTGCTGACAAAAATGCTGTGTGAATCTGACATTAGTACAGTGTGAGTCAGTAACCACCTGGGCATGGGGCCGATCGCTCCACATTCACATCCCGAGTCGGCTCATCTGGCGTCTTATTAACATCGGTGAAGACAGGAAGGCAGAAGTTTTGGTGTATTTTTGTGTAGCAGCGTACTCCGACATCAAAGGCAGGTGTGTTCATGGATCAAATACGTTTCATGATTACATTGTTTTTATGTTCGCTTGAAATAAAATGATAATGTCTAAACACACAGGAGTGAACAGAAAATAAAAACAAGCATACCAGTTTCTGTTTCAGACGCACACATACAACAAAAAGTCAAAAACCAGAAAGGAGACGTAAAAAACACAATGAGAAAAAAAAAAATGAGACAGGACAGGTTTGTGTCGGGAGACTGAGATCGTTTTCATTTTTCAGCTCAAGGTTGTTTGTGTGCATCTCAAAAACAAAAAAATTAACAAAAAAAAAAATCACAGATTTTGTGTTTAAAGGAAGTAAAAGAACAGAAACAGGAACACGTACAGAGCCGTTATCAAAAGTGTGATTCTGTACAAATCTGTACAAACCCTAATGGAGCGACCTCATGTGGACAGAGAGAGAGAGAGAGAGAGAGAGAGAGAGAGAGACATATGAGCACCTGTCTCTCACTCTCACCGTCCGGTAACTCACCTGAAGAGTGTTTCACTTACAAAATATAAATATATCTCAGCGGTAAAAAAATAATCAGGCAAACTCCGGTACAAATAGAATTAGACGTGTTCTGTGTAAAACCAGACTACGCTTCGCTTCGCTAGCGGACATCTCGTCCACGACAGCTTTGGATCGTGACCAAACCCTACAGTCAGGATCTGTTAAATAGCCCCGCCCCCTCTCATATGGATTTGGTATGGCCTTTGGTTTCCGCTCCATCAGCGGCTCAGTGCTTTTCAGCTCAGACGGCGGGGGATGGGTGAGGGGCGGGGTTTTGGGTTTACAAGTGTTCTGTAGTCTAGGAAATGGACGGAGGGAGTCGGAGTCCGAGTCCATCTCGGCATGGTCCGAGTCCCATCCTGCTTCAGCAGAACCACTGAGGAGTCGGGTTCCCAGGGCGTGGACAGGGCGTCAGTTCTCCTTCACCTCGGCCGAGTCCGTTTCCGCGTGGACGGGAGGGTCCGACTCAGTCCTGCACTTTTTACCCGGCCGCTCCGTGCTCTGGCTGTCCTGAGGACGTTTCACCGTCCCGTTCCGCTCACACCCGTTGGAATCTGTTCCGTCTGACTGCGGGTTCTCATGTCTGCTGTCCGTGTCTGCACTGGGGGCGGAGCAGTGTACACCTAGACCTGCGGCGAGGAGTGGCCTGTGTGTTAATCAGCCTGAACATTTAATTAACGCGGCCATTAAATAAATAAATGTTTATGCTCACCATTGTGGGCAGAACCATCATTTCTGTCTGATTGGTTAATAGAGGTAGGAGGCGTGGCCGCTCGACTCGACGCCGCGCTCTCGGTTTCATCTAACAGACGATCCATATAATCCCTAAAACACACAAACAAAAACAGACACGTTTACTTATATCATTATGAATGGTTTTGACACACCTGTAACCATGGCAACAATAACGAGGCACATACGTGACGCCTGGGTGCAGGTTGTACTTCCTCTTGCCAAGGCGCGTTTGCTGAGCGAAGAAGTCGTACCGTTCAGATTTCTTCCACATGTAGTAGAAGGCCACACACTCGCCCACGGACCGCGTCCTGACCTGGAACACACACCGCCGTGTCGTTAGCGTCACCGCATACAATGTACCGTAGCGACACGACATACCTGACGCAACGTTTTACCTTGTTGGCCTGGATGAGGTGGAAATCTTTCCCGTATGCCTTCAAGCCCTGTTCGAAGTGTCGACACTCCTCCTCCGTCCATACAGAGAGTTCTTCTGCAGAGGAGACACCATCAGGACAGCAACGCTAACACACACAGCCACGCTCGCTAGCATAGCGAGGACTTACCTCGGGCTGCTTTAACGTTAAACCTCAGTCTTCGCAGAGCTTCTTCTGTGTCAAAGTCACACTTCACTAGCTCATACAATGCCTGAACACACCCACACAAAATTACTGACACACGCTTCAAAATGCTAATCAAACGTGTCCGTCATATCTGAAGGTGAGATTACCTGTTCGTTGTCTTTGATGTGCGAGCCCTCGGGTATGGCGTCGACCCCAGTCTCATCCCCGGAGCGTTTACACGCCTCCGTCAAGAACTCCACCACCGTGCGCTCGGACAGGAACTCGGGGTTCCACAGCAGCTGGTCGTCGTTCTCATACACTGAACACCAACAGGAGAATGTCAGGAGAGTCGAGAGAAGTGCGAGTGTGGTATGTGTGGTGTGTGTAGTGTACCTCGTTCATTCTCCTTATATTTACAGAGTCCTGAAGGAGTTTCAGCTTGATACATCGACCCCACCATGATCTCCTGTTACACACACATACAGATGACATCACACCAGTCATGTCTCACACCTCAGTAGGGAGTAGGCAAGAGTATTAAAAACAGAGAAGCGTTTACTTTTTTCCAGTCCTCTGAGGGAACATAGTCTTCGTCCTCCTCAGACTCCTCGTCCGCTTCATTATCTGGAAAGAGACGAAGTTTCAATTCACATGACCGACTGACACACTCCAGGTATACAGGTACGCCAAAGTAAGTTTACAGAATAAAGTCAAACGGTATTATTGGTTAGTGAGTAGTAACGTACAGGTCAGTATGAGTGTACAGGTCAGTATTAGAGCAGTGTCCAGCTAAGTATTAGCACACAGGTGAATGTTAGCGTAGTGTACAAATTAGTACACATGTACAGGCGAGTATTAGTGTAGATGTGAGTATACAGTCTTATGCAAAAGTTTACGCACCCCTTGATAATAGATTTTGGTGATTTTAAAAATTTTAATTGAAAAGATGTTAAAACAGTCTCTCTTGGAAATGGATAAAATGCACAATATTTTCAGCAAACACTGATGCACAGTCTAGTTCTGTAATATTAATTGGTCGCCTTGCATGCACAGTTCTTTTAAGATCTACCCACAAATTTTCAGTGATGTTTAAATCAGGAGACTGTGATGACCGTTCCAAAACTTGAGGTCTCTTGAGGTATTCCATAGTGGATTCTGAGGTATGTTCAGGATCATTGTCCTGTTGTAGAAGCTCCTCTTTTCAGCTTCAGCTTTTTTACAGATGGTGTGATGTTTGCTTCAAGAATTTGCTGATATTTAGTGGAATCCATTCTTCCCTTCACCCGTGCAGCGTTTCCTGTGCCACTGGCTGCAACACAACCTCAAAACATGATAGATCCATCCGCATGCTTAATAGTTGGCCAGGTGATCTTTTCATGAAATGCTGCTAATTTTTTTCTCCAAACATGCCTTTGCTGATTGTGGCCAAAGAGTTCTATTTTAACTTCATCAGTCCACAGCACTTGTTTCCAAAATGCATCAGGCTTCTGTAGATGTTCTGTTGCATACGTCTGACATTGGATTTTATGATGGGGACGCAGGTAAGGTTTTCTTCTGCTGATTCTTCCATGAAAGTCTTGTGGAACGGTGCACCACCACTCCTGAGTCTGCTAGATCTTCCTGCAGTTTTTTTGCAGTCAAATGGGGCTTTTGATTTATCTTTGTGACCAGCATACGAGCGGCTTTCTTTGAGAGTTTTCTTGATCTTCCAGATCTGATCTTGACCTCCACATTTCCCCTGAACTGCCGTCTCTTAATTACATTTCTCACTGTGGAAACTGCAAGCTGACAATGCTTTGCTACTTCTTGTAGCCTTCTCCTGCATTGCGGGCATCAATAACTTTAATTTTCTTACACAGCTGCTTAGAGGAACCCATGGTTGTTGTCTGCAAGTGTGTGCACAAGGTTTGAAGAGTCAAAGTGTTTGTAAAGCTTTAAAAATGCCATTTACTAATGACAGGTGTGGCCATGCATCAGATCTAATGAGCTGATTAAAGTCTGAAACCTTGTAAAAAGAATGTGTGGCTCTGGAACTTTTATGGTGCCCAAACGTTTGCACACTGCCATAATAATGTTTTTATTGTTGTTCAATTTATGGCATTAGAAGTAACTATGCATCAATGTTTGCTGAAAATATTGTGCATTTTTTCCATTTCCAAGAGAGACTATGTTAACATCTTTTCAGTAAAAAAAAAAAAAAATCACCAAAACCTGTTATTTATCAAGGGGTGGCTAAAATTGTGCATAAGACTGTAAGTGTATTAGTGTAGTGTAAAGTTAGTATTAGCGCGGAGGCGCGCGTCGGTGGAGCGCGGAGGCGTTGCGCGGAGGCGCGCGTCGGTGGAGCGCGGAGGCGAGCGTCGGTGTAGTGGTGAGCATTAGTGTAGTGCAGAGATGAGTATTAGTGGAGTGGTGAGGTGAGTATTAGTGTAGTGGAGTGGTGAGTATTAGTGTAGTGGTGAGTATTAGTGGAGTGGTGAGGTGAGTATTAGTGTAGTGGAGTGGTGAGTATTAATGTAGTGGTGAGTATTAGTGGAGTGGTGAGGTGAGTATTAGTGCAGAGTACACAAAGCATTAGTGTAGTGGAGTGGTGACTAATAGTGTAGTGGAGTGGTGAGTATTAGTGTAGTGGTGAGGTGAGTATTAATGGAGTGGTGAGGTGAGTATTAATGGAGTGAGCATTAGTGCAGAGGTGAGCATTAGTGTAGTGCAGAGGTGAGCATTAGTGTAGTGCAGAGGTGAGCATTAGTGTAGTGCAGAGGTGAGCATTAGTGTAGTGCAGAGGTGAGCATTAGTGTAGTGCAGAGGTGAGCATTAGTGTAGTGCAGAGGTGAGCATTAGTGTAGTGCAGAGGTGAGCATTATTGGTGTAGAGGTGTAGACGTGAGTATTATTAGTATAGAGGTGTAGAGGTGCGTATTATTAGTGTAGAGGTGCGTATTATTAGTGTAGAGGTGAGTATTATTAGTGTAGAGGTGCGTATTATTAGTGTAGAGGTGCGTATTATTAGTGTAGAGGTGCGTATTATTAGTGTAGAGGTGAGTATTATTAGTGTAGAGGTGAGTATTATTAGTGTAGAGGTGAGTATTATTAGTGTAGAGGTGAGTATTATTAGTGTAGAGGTGAGTATTATTAGTGTAGAGGTGAGTATTATTGGTGTAAAGGTGTAGACGTGAGTATTATAAGAAGCATAAGAAGTAACTATGCATCAATGTTTGCTGAAAATATTGTGCATTTTTTCCATTTCCAAGAGAGACTATGTTAACACCTTTTCAGTAAAAAAAAAAAAATCACCAAAACCTGTTATTTATCAAGGGGTGGCTAAAATTGTGCATAAGACTGTAAGTGTATTAGTGTAGTGTAAAGTTAGTATTAGCGCGGAGGCGCGCGTCGGTGTTGCGCGGAGGCGAGCGTCGGTGTAGTGGTGAGCATTAGTGTAGTGCAGAGATGAGTATTAGTGGAGTGGAATGGTGAGTATTAGTGGAGTGGTGAGGTGAGTATTAGTGGAGTGGAGTGGTGAGTATTAGTGGAGTGGTGAGGTGAGTATTAGTGTAGTGGAGTGGTGAGTATTAGTGGAGTGGTGAGTATTAGTGGAGTGGTGAGTATTAGTGGAGTGGTGAGTATTAGTGGAGTGGTGAGTATTAGTGGAGTGGTGAGTATTAGTGGAGTGGTGAGGTGAGTATTAGTGCAGAATACACAAAGCATTAGTGTAGTGCAGAGGTGAGTATTAGTGTAGTGGAGTGGTGAGTATTATTGGAGTGGTGAGTATTAGTGGAGTGGTGAGTATTAGTGGAGTGGTGAGGTGAGTATTAGTGCAGAGTACACAAAGCATTAGTGTAGTGCAGAGGTGAGTATTAGTGTAGTGGAGTGGTGAGTATTATTGGAGTGGTGAGTATTATTGGAGTGGTGAGTATTAGTGGAGTGGTGAGTATTAGTGGAGTGGTGAGGTGAGTATTAGTGGAGTGGTGAGATGAGTATTAATGGAGTGAGCATTAGTGCAGAGGTGAGCATTAGTGTAGTGCAGAGGTGAGCATTAGTGTAGTGCAGAGGTGAGCATTATTGGTGTAGAGGTGTAGACGTGAGTATTATTAGTGTAGAGGTGAGTATTATTAGTGTAGAGATGCGTATTATTAGTGTAGAGGTGCGTATTATTAGTGTAGACGTGCGTATTATTAGTGTAGAGGTGAGTATTATTGGTGTAACGGTGAGTATTATTGGTGTAGACGTGAGTATTATTGGTGTAAAGGTGTAGACGTGAGTATTATTGGTGTAAAGGTGTAGACGTGAGTATTATTAGGTGTAGAGGTGAGTATTATTAGTGTAGAGGTGTAGACGTGAGTATTAATAGTATAGAGGTGTAGTGGTGAGTATTATTAGTGTAGACGTGAGTATTATTAGTATAGAGGTGTAGTGGTGAGTATTATTAGTGTAGACGTGTAGTGGTGAGTATCATTAGTGTAGAGGGGAGTATCATTAGTGTAGAGGTGAGTATCATTAGTGTAGAGGTGAGTATCATTAGTGTAGAGGTGAGTATTATTGGTGTAAAGGTGTAGACGTGAGTATTATTAGTATAGAGGTGTAGTGGTGAGTATTATTGGTGTAGCGGTGAGTATTATTGGTGTAGCGGTGAGTATTATTGGTGTAGCGGTGAGTATTATTGGTGTAGCGGTGAGTATTATTGGTGTAGCGATTAGTGTAGACGTGTAGTGGTGAGTATCATTAGTGTAGACGTGTAGTGGTGAGTATCATTAGTGTAGACGTGTAGTGGTGAGTATCATTAGTGTAGACGTGTAGTGGTGAGTATCATTAGTGTAGACGTGTAGTGGTGAGTATCATTAGTGTAGTGGTGAGTATCATTAGTGTAGAGGTGAGTATCATTAGTGTAGAGGTGAGTATCATTAGTGTAGAGGTGAGTATCATTAGTGTAGAGGTGAGTATCATTAGTGTAGAGGTGAGTATCATTAGTGTAGAGGTGAGTATCATTAGTGTAGAGGTGAGTATTATTGGTGTAAAGGTGTAGACGTGAGTATTATTGGTGTAGCGGTGAGTATTATTGGTGTAGCGGTGAGTATTATTGGTGCAGCGGTGAGTATTATTGGTGCAGCGGTGAGTATTATTGGTGTAGCGGTGAGTATTATTGGTGCAGCGGTGAGTATTATTGGTGTAGCGGTGAGTATTATTGGTGTAGCGGTGAGTATTATTGGTGTAGCGGTGAGTATTATTGGTGTAGCGGTGAGTATCATTAGTGTAGAGGTGAGTATTATTGGTGTAAAGGTGTAGACGTGAGTATTATTAGTATAGAGGTGTAGTGGTGAGTATTATTAGTGTAGACGTGAGTATTATTAGTATAGAGGCGCAGTGGTGAGTATCTTTAGGGTAGAGGTGAGTATCATTAGTGTAGAGGTGTAGCGGTGAGTATTATTGGTGTAGCGGTGAGTATTATTGGTGTAGCGGTATTATTGGTGTAGCGGTGAGTATTATTGGTGTAGCGGTGAGTATTATTGGTGTAGCGGTGAGTATTATTGGTGTAGCGGTGAGCATCATTAGTGTAGAGGTGAGTATTATTGGTGTAAAGGTGTAGACGTGAGTATTATTAGTATAGAGGTGTAGTGGTGAGTATTATTAATATAGAGGTGTAGTGGTGAGTATTATTAGTGTAGACGTGAGTATTATTAGTATAGAGGCGCAGTGGTGAGTATCTTTAGGGTAGAGGTGAGTATCATTAGTGTAGAGGTGCAGCGGTGAGTATTATTGGTGTAGCGGTGAGTATTATTGGTGTAGCGGTGAGTATTATTGGTGTAGAGGTGTAGCGGTGAGTATTATTGGTGTAGAGGTGTAGTGGTGAGTATTATTGGTGTAGCGGTGAGCATTATTGGTGTAGCGGTGAGCATTATTGGTGTAGCGGTGAGCATTATTGGTGTAGCGGTGTAGAGGTGAGCATTATTGGTGTAGCGGTGTAGAGGTGAGCATTATTGGTGTAGCGGTGAGCATTATTGGTGTAGCGGTGAGCATTATTGGTGTAGCGGTGAGCATTATTGGTGTAGCGGTGAGCATTATTGGTGTAGCGGTGAGCATTATTGGTGTAGCGGTGAGCATTATTGGTGTAGAGGTGTAGTGGTGAGTATTATTAGTGTAGAGGTAAGGAAGGAGTACGAACTGTTGAAGTATCTGCAGTTTGGAGAGCGGAGAAGTTCTTTAGCAGAGAGAGAACGGCCCTCACCACCACTCTGACTGTCCACTCCCTGAGACACACTCTTTACACACTCATCCTGGAAAACACACACACAAATAAAACTGTAATAAGTGATATAAACCTAACGGTGTATTAAAGTGTAATGAAGGAGATCCAGGTGAAGGCGTGAGCAGTGAGAACCTTGTTCCTCTTCAATTCCCCAGTGCTCCTGCTGCTCTCATCATTATCCACCTCCTCGACTTCATCATCTTCATCCTCATCCTCCTCTGCATCCCCTTCCTCTTCCTCCTCCTCTTCCTCCTCCTCGTCCTCTTCCTCGGGCGAGCCGGAAGCCTCGTAGCCGTACAGACTGCGCAGCTCTTGGATCGGCATCTCGCCCTCCTGATCACAGGAACACGCAACACACTTCACCTTACAGTGTGTGTAGGTATACACAGAGTGTGTACAGTGTGTGTGTGTGTCTGTATTTTACCCGTGTGAGCTCCTCGATCTCGGTGGTGAAGGCGGTGTCTCTGGTCAGCTCCTCGTCCTCACCCGTGCGCTCGTCCTCAAACTCATTCACCCTCTCTCCTGACTGCTCCAAATCCACACTGTCTGACCCCACGGACACTCCTGCACACACACACACAGAGCATGTAAACATGTGTTTAATACTTTACAGTGCTCCCACAGTACAGTATATCAGTCAGACTAGTGTGTGTGTGTGTGTGTGTGAGAGAGAGAAAGAGAGAGAGAGAGAGAGAGAGAGAGAGACTCTTACCTGGGCTTGAGTTCCCCAAGGAGGACTGTAACAGAACACACACACACACACACACACATACATACATACAGACTATTAGAATCACAGGTAACGTCTTGTCACAAACCACTGAAGAAGTGAGAACATGTAAGGAGATTATCAGACGCACGGGGTCTTAGATCACACTCGGTCTAGCTCCGCCTACACTCGAGCTAGTGACGCTAGTCTAATCACACAGCCCATCCTAAACCGGTTCTGGTGTGGGTGAGGAGCCAACCACTGATACGGAGGCTCATACATTACATTACACGATGACACAATCATGTCTGCAACCAGAACGCATGAACAAGTTCCAAACACACACACACCGCTCAACATCCATGTGCTCATAAGCTGTAGTAGAAGAAGAAGAGCTGTAACTGTTCCCTCCAACTTTAGAGAACTTTGTGTTGCCAGGTTGGATATTTCTAATTATCCAAAGAAGATAGTCTAAAATTAAATCCTGTTATTAGAGCAGATGTCTGATGGTGCTACGGTATTATTGTCGGTGATGGTAGTGATGATGTTTGCGATCAGGGGTTGATTTGTAAAGATTGGACACGTCTTCATCGCCGCCCTGGTGGGGTTTTATCTGTATGATCTGGCAATCTGAAATAATCTGGGACTCCGTTATATCGTTCCCTCTGACACAACCCGTGTACCGTTTCGCTCTTCCTATTTTTCCTAGAACGCTGAGTTTCAAAACGGGACACGGGTTGTGTCAGGGGGAACGGTATAACAGAGCCCCTAATTATTCCTTTAGATCAGATCGGACTTAGATCGAACTGTCCCGACCCGGAGGAGGTCACATGATGCAGATTTATTCAACATCTCAAGACTAACACCAAAGACATCTCATCACTTCTCTTTCCCTCCCTCACACACACACAGTCATAAAGGGCTTTAAGAGGGACATCCTGCCCCTCCTGCATCACCCCCCCCCCTCAATGTACCCCCACTGGGGCAGAAAATACATTAAAACAATGTGAATAAGTTATAAAAGTCTATTTAAAGTAACAATAATACAGCTTGTTACATTCCTTTATGGGTCTGGATTTGCCGAGGAGTGTGTACGTGACCGTGTAAACTTCCTCCAAAACACACACACACACACACACACACACACAGAGGGAGAGAGAGGGAGAGTTAGCTTGGCTTAGCTAACCCTGCTAACACTCAATATCCAACAGCATCACTCCACACACACACACCGCTTGTCCTGAATAAAACCCCCGGTTCCGTGTCTCAGTGACCCCCCAGGCCGGGATGTGAACCTGCCCCCACCCCCGGGGTAACTGCACACGGCACCGGGGCTAACAGCGCGAGCGGGCTAATAACTTTACCTCAGGATGAAAACAGTGTAAATCCAACAAGTTTTAATAACTACAAATCGCTCAGGTCTACACAGCGCCGCCAGGGGGAAAATACACGGGTTATATTTTAGTAAAATTTCATTTCATAACGCACAGCCTGTTAAAATAAAAACCGACCTCAATTTGTTTGTTTTTTTATTTTTTAAAAGGAAAAAAATCATTTAGAATTTTCCCTTACCTCCGCCATATTGGATCTACTGAAGAGTTCCCGGCAGGTCCCGGATGTACATCTGCGCATGCGCAGCACAAGCCCCGTCTCACTGAGGTACAAAAAATTTTTTTAACAAAAGCTTGAAAAAAAAGCACTCTGAACTAATTGTTGGTTTCACAAAATAAAACAAACAATTTATTTATATAAATAAATCTTTTTTTGTAAATAATCAAAGTGAGGAATAAAGGTTAAATAATATCTAACTGTAAAAAAAAGTTTAAAAATCTACAAATTGTATATAAAAAATTTTTTAAATAATTTTTATACAAAATAAAATAAAAAATTTTTTTAAAAAAGCGGGGGGAAAGGTTTGGTTTCTGTTTACTAGACTAATACACTAATAATGCACCTCTAGAATCAAATCCACATACGAATACATAATACATACATAATACATAATACATAATACATATGTATCATAATACATATTTTTGCCTGAAGAACTCACTTCCAGGTCGAATTACATTTGAATTTTTAAGTATTTTAAATAAGCAAAAATGTCAAAATGATCAGCTGAAGTCATATTGTATAAGATAAACATTTTCTGCATTCTTACAGCACGACAAAATATGAGTAAAACACGCTATTATACACCAGTCAGTTCCGATCGAGCAGTCTGATTGGAACTACTAGAACATTCCGACAGTTCCTAAATGTACCTTTGTACATGCGCAGCAGAAAGTCTGTATAACTGAGGTAAAAAAGTAATAATATTTTTTTTGTGAAAAAAAAATAGTTGTAGTGTAAACATTTATATACATTTAAAGCAAATAATGCTATACACCTTATAGACCAGATCTCATGGATAAAGAGACAGTAAGGTATCTCAGTGTTTATTAAACAAAGCACAATACACTATAATTACACAACATATAATATAATAGGGTTCACTTCAGAATGACCGACACTTTTCTTTAACAGGAGAAATGATACAACACATGAAATACAAATTTACACACAAGCAACTATTTCCTTTTATTTCCATCACAGCATGTTTTGTAACAGTATTTATCTTAGTAATATACTGACACGCAGTATTTTAAAATAAGTAGGCCTACAAATACATTTCTGGATTATTAATAAACATGGTCTGTTTGTTCAGTGTCTCTTTGAATGCTTCGACTCATGTCCTGTTTCCTCAGTACAGCTCAAACATCTATTTTCATCTGTTTCCATTGGGGAAAAACTGAACAAGCGTTAAAAGTGAGATGGTTGATGATCTTATTACAGCAAGCTGTTTTGGAGACTCGGTACGATTACACCAGTTTCATAATAAATAAAATTTATTCATCAGATTGTCCAGAACATTGTCCTTCATTGTCTCCTGTCCTCTCCAGAACTTCACTTACACTTGATGTATTTTAGCGTGACGATTCGTACACATGTTCACGCTAGCAGCCCATCCCGCTCAGGTCACTGATTCGGTCTAGTTTAAAGCCAAAGCAGTTTTTAAGAGTCTCTCTCTTACTCGACGCTCTTCTCCTCCACAGCATGGACCACTGCTTTTTCTTTGAGCTTACATCCGAGTCTGTTCTGTTCACCATCAGGAGCTCTGACACGTTCCCCGCTGCCGTCTTATTCATCACCTCCTAAACACAAACACAGTGTAAGTACGGTAGATTAGATTTGTCTAGTAGAGTGCCAAAATATCATACAAATTTTAGAGCAATAAAACTGAAATAACTATACTGCAATATAAACTATGAACACTTTTATGCGCGTTCTGCTCTACACTGTAGATCCACCAGATGGAGCTCTCTAAATTACACTCCGTAAACTTTTTGGAGAATTAAATAATATTTATTTTATTACTATATTAGCATTATTACAGTTAACCCGAGAAAACAAGTACAACTGCATTAATACATTAAAAATATATATATATTTAAAATAATTATAACTATCTTATTACTTTATTGTATTGTATTAAGATATTCCTCATAAATGTATCATTGTTTTTGTTTTTTTACTTTTTATTAATATGAACATCACACTGAATATCATTGTACAATAAAAATAAATTTCTAAAATCAGGGCCTTTATGTATTTGGACTTTAATAATGGCCTTTGACTCGTCACATGAGATATTTCTGCTTATTTCAGGCATTTGTAAACAAGTTGCATATACAGTATTTTTTAAACAAATATAAAAATAGCTTGTTCTTCATGTAATACAAAAAAATTCTGCCTTAAGAATTGAAATTTAAGTTTTTGCTGGGAAACGTTTAAAATTATTACAAAGTAGCAGTAAGAAAATGCAATGGATGAAATTGTACAAATACATTATACACAGGTAATAACTGTGATTTGTGAATCCCCTGTGGACTTACCTGAGGCCCCGCCCACTCATATATAGGATTTTTTTGCGTAAAATTTGTACCTTCTGCCTGAAATAAAACATCATCTTGGGCAAGTGAAGACAACACCTTTAAAAATTAATTTTTTTGTTGTTGTTTTCATGTGGTTTAGAATATGTGTGTTAGCGTGTTTAGAGTTGAATTTTTTTTACTTTGTATTAATACAGAGATATAAATATGTGTGTGGGTGTGGTGGAGCAGATCAGAATCTGATTGGCTTCTGTACTGTTTCTGAATCCACCACCCAGCTGCTCCAATCTGCCTTGATTGACCATTTAAGGATCAGACCTGGTATATTCCAGTGGAACATCAAGCACCTCCTCATCACTGCACACACGTATGAATCCTCAAGGCTGGATCTTAAACCTTTAGACTCTTTAAACACTTTATGATGTGCTGTCGCTGCACTCCTGTGCAAATCAGACCATTTTCAGATCACTGAACTCAAATTCAATCCAATTTACCTCCAAGAACATTGACTCAGATGTGCTAACGTTGCAAAGTGTTGAGATCATTTTATGTTGCAAACCATAATCTAACTCTCTCGTTACTTCACGATCAAGTAAACACACAGGACAGACGTAAACACACTCTTCCATCGGAGCAGATATGTATACTAACCATGAGCTGGAGTGATGTTAGCGGTTTAGCGCTGGACTTCAGAAACCCGCTGATCACTAGGACTCCGTACACCAGGGTGTAGTACGTGATAGCCATGACCTCCTCAGACCTCAGAACATCTGGACTAAACCGCCTGGTCTGCAGACTCTGATTTATAAGCCAATTATAACCATGATGTCACCACCACTGAGCGTTCTCCTTATCTGCTGATGATCATGTGACACCCAGGAAGCATGCCTGTTGTGGTGTACTGTAGGTACTTATCATTACAGCGTTTACGGCCTGTAGACCTCGATCTGACTGAGATATGGAGTTCACAAAACCATGACTCATTAAACTGTAAATGGACCTGGAATATGGTGGGAAATAGTGCATAGTGTATGTTTACAAACATACTGGAATAAGCTGAATTAATGAAAACACATGAATCTACCATAGGAGTTCAAAACCTGTAGTTGAATGTTCTTGTAGTAAATGGGTTGTAGGAAGAATATTTTTTTGGAAGCCAAGAACCCCTAAGTATTACGTGAACAAGCATATGGGTGTTGCACCACAATCAGTCCTATCTATCACAAGGTGGATAGAAGGAGTCTGGGGGTGCACATTGCAGCAGGTGACACCATCGGGGGGGGGGGGACCCTGGTTGCACTTGCAAGCATCCCCACTTTCCCTGAAGGCACATGGTTTCATGGAAGTGACATCTACACTATTTCTCTGTCTCAAGACCCAGTTTAGTAGGAACTGTTGGACGCTTCTTTCCACATTCCCTAGGCTGTTGTAAAAGAGGGCAGGGTGGATACATTGTTCTCGGTGAAGGAGGAACAGGCATCACTCACCTTGTTCAGCTTCACAAAAAAAAATAAAAAATCTTAAGTTCCTTGATCAGGCTCAGGAGCTGCCACTGGCTTTCAGATCCTCCTCAAATATCTTCTAAATATGATGAATTGATAAATCGCTCTTACTCTAACTCCTTAAAGTTTGGCCAAGAGCGATTTATCAACATTCTTAAAATAGGAAACTCCTATCTCCACCAAAATGTAGGAGAGCTCTGAAGGTGCATAACTGGTTAGGAGTAGTGAGGAAATGGCATTCATTCAGGCCGGACTTGAGTTATGCTTTACTGGGAATTTTTATAGCAAACCTGCAGCCACATCTGGAGAAGACACACATAATACATGAAACCAGTTCAACAGTGTGGACACTGGACTAATGTGACATGTTTTTATTTTTCTCAGCCGGGGAACCACCAACACACATGCACTTTTAATCTGAAGATGTTTCCAGTAATCTTCTCTTTCCCCACTCTGAACTACTGTAACTCTGTACTATACACACCGTCTGCTCCTTTATACTTATCAGAGATAATGAATGACTGCGTGCGGAAATCCTCCAGGATCCGGGTTCGATTCCCGCCTCGGGGTCTGTGCGTGTGGAGTTTGCATGTTCTCCCCATGCTTGTTTGGTTTCCTTCGAGTGCTCCAGTTTCCTCCCACAGTCCAAAGACATGCAGATTAGGGCTAATTGGCGTTCCCAAATTGCCTGTAGTGTGTGAATGAGTGAGTGAATGTTGACCGGATCCTCCCACGGTTGCTAGATATGAGACAGCAGGTCTTTCGGAGACGATGTACCGTTACCAGTCTGGTGGAGTTACCTTCAGAGATTGGGAGGTTTACATCAAAGAAGTGATCAAGGTCGTTGCAGTACAGCAGAAAACAAGCAGGAGCACAAAGTGTTGAAGCATGATGGTCCCTGATATATTGGTTAGCTGATGTACCCTGGTGATCAGTGTATTCCTCACTACCTCGAAGGGCCCACAGCGTGCAGGTTCCTAAGTATCGATATACAGTATGTGGAGCAGGAATAGCTCGGTGCATACGGTGCTTCTACTACTGATCGGAAGGTCCTGGGTTTTTAGCAGTGGTTCCCAGCCCCGGTCTCGCAGGAGTCCCATGTGTTCCCTCACACCAAGTTTAATTCAGAAAAGCCTGGTGATGGCTGGTGAAAGGCTGCTGTCTTATTGATGATGGGGTTGAACGTATAAAACATATTATATTCATTCATTTAAAAAAATTAAATAAACAATAATAATAATAATAATAATAATAATAATAATAATAATAATAATATATGTTTGTGTATGTCTGTGTAAAGTCTGCTTTGATGTGGAACCGCTAAACAAGACCCACAGAATAAGTACCGTTTCCATGGTAACCACGTGCGCGTGGGTCGGAGTCGGAACTTCAACTCCCAGAATGCACCGGGGCGAGTTGACGTTCGACCCCGGAAGTGTAAACTGTCCTTTATTGAACAGCTTGGTTCGGAGAAAGGCTCGTGCTTTGGAACAAACATTACCGGGTGAGTGTGACGAATAAACCCTGACCCGCCGTCTCTGTCTCTCTCTCTGTCTCTCTCTGTCTCTGTCTCTCTCTGTGTGTCTCTGTGTGTGTCTCTAATCCGCAGAGGAAGAGTTTAACCAGGGAAGGTCAAGTGATGCTAACTGCGTAACAGCCCTGTGTGTGTGTGTGTGTGTGTGTGTGTGTGTGTGTGTTAGCTTTAATATCAGGGGGTTTAATATAATGTTTTAAACAGAATTATACACTTGTATATATATTACACACACACACACACACACACACAGTCAGTGTGTGTGTAGCTCTGAGGAAAAGATAAACAACAACATCACAGCTGAACAACAGTCTCACACACACACACACACACACACACACACACACACACACACACACTGAGTCAGTGTGTGTGTAGCTCTATAATACAGAAGGAGAAGATAAACAACAACAGTCTCACACACACACCCGCTAACAATAGATATCAACATGTAATTACATTTTACTGCTAATTATATTCTCACAGCTGTTTATAATCTATAGACAAACCCTTAAGAAATACTAAGTGTTTGTAATTTGTGGAAATGAGGCTGTATTTAGTTCATATCTGTACAAATAAAAGAGAGGTTTTGTCTGCACATCGCGTCAGAACTCATGTTTCATACCTCAGAGGACCAGAAACCAGTCTCAGAAAAATGTCTCTCTGTCTCTCTGTGTCTGTGTGTCTGTGTGTCTGACTGTATGTCTGTTTGTCTGTTTGTCTGTCTGGCTGTAAATGAATGTCCGTCTGTATGTCTGTCTGTCTGTTTGTCCGTCTGTATCTGTCTGTCTGTCCGTCTGTATCTGTCTGTCTGTTTGTCCGTCTGTATCTGTCTGTCTGTCCGTCTGTATCTGTCTGTCTGTCTGTCCGTCTGTATCTGTCTGTCTGTCTGTCCGTCTGTATCTGTCTGTCTGTCTGTCCGTCTGTATCTGTCTGTCTGTCTGTCCGCCTGTATCTGTCTGTCTGTCCGCCTGTATCTGTCTGTCTGTCCGCCTGTATCTGTCTGTCTGTCCGCCTGTATCTGTCTGTCTGTCCGCCTCTATCTGTCTCTGCCCCAGACTGTCCGCCCGCCAGCTCGCCCAACTGCCTGCCAGATTTTGTCACCTCATCACACAAAACTGTCTGGACAGAATTGACTGAATCTCCTGCAGTCCTCAGATCTCTGGCTGAAGTTTAATCTGCACCATCAGTGAATCTAAATGTTGAGTAAAAGTGATGTTATGAACAGTTATGTGTGGGATTTAATAATCTACTTTAAAATAATCTACTAATGCGCTGCTGTCTCAATGTAAACAAACACCTGCACCAATAGATATTAATTAGAAAAGATAAAGTGAATATTTTTACTGGGATTAGTTCATATTCTCACTTTGGCTGAAATAACAGCGCTGAAGTGGTAGAAGTGAATTTTAACACGCCGG
>JAAGKR010009453.1:0-26642 GCA_011419295.1 Clarias macrocephalus | reverse complement strand
GTTTCTCAGCGGGTGCATCACTGAGGAGAGCGAACCTGTTGGACACGTGAAGCGCAGAAGAGGTGTGCTCCGGTGGGCTAGCCTTAGCGTTAGCTTTGGCTGAACGAGTATGCCGCCGAGTCGTCACCCACTCGCCCCGCTGTGAGGGCTCTACTGCCGGAGTCGGGGGCTGGTTATCTCTGCCTGCGGCACCCAGACTTTCCGCTACAGGAATAACGCTGCTCTCGCGCTCTCTAACCCTCTCTAGAGTCTGGATGCGCTCCTCTAATGCTAATATCTTCTCCGTCAGGGTGCTCACTAACACACACCTATCACAAATAAAATTATCACTAATGACGGAGGAAGAATGTCTAAACATCCTGCACTCTACACACTGAGCGAGCTGAATGGTGGACATAGTAACGTACCTTTGTGCTGGAGTTGTGATTATTTGCTGATGGATTCGCTTGTTGTTGGTCAGATGATATGCGCGTTCTCTCAAAAAGCACAAAAACTGATCAAGTTCAGTAGTATCAAAGCGTAAAAATTAGTTTGTTATTTAGTAAAAACGGGAAAAATATATAATTACAAAAAATATATATATATGATCTAAAACGCTGTTACAAACAGACGAGGAACTTTCGCGGGAAGAATACGAAAAACCCGGTCAGTCAGGTGTGTTAAGGCTGCTGGTGGGAAGCCAAAATTGACATTGTCCAAGCGTCCGATGGCTGATGGGGAATGATCACCAGCAGACTCGTGAATTAGAGTCCAATTTGCAGATGATAGTTGCCTTAAATTTCCAGAGGACTTGGTATCAATAAAGGAACACCACACTATCTGTGGACGTGGACTGGTCTGCGGTTGGTGGATGAGATGGTCTCTTCTCCTTCAAATGTGATTCCAATCAATCAACCCTGGCCTCCAAATTCAGAAGCCTATGTGTCAAAGCCGAAATTCTGGCTACAGTGGGAATTGTCGTTTGATCAGTGCAGCCTGTAAAAGCCAACATAAAAAGCATTTATTACCTTTATCACACCACTGATATATACATACTGTTTAAGGCCGTGTCCACACGTAGCAGGGTATTGTTAAAAACTGAGATTTTTCTTCTTAGTTTTTTTTTTTTTTTTTTCGGTCCACACTACTATGTGTTAAAAAATATCTTTGGTCACACAAAAACGCAAAACGCCCTGTTAAGTGAGGTCAGGAGCATGCCTAATCAACAGGGGGCGATATACCTCCAAGTGTAAAGCCATGTTGGCCAATCAGAAGCCTTGACAAATTGTCATTACCGGTTCCGGTAGTTTAACAACAATGGAAAAGTTGAGTCATATGTTTGGACTGACAGCGAAGTTGATTTATTTCTCAAAATCACATTCGAGTACAAAGTTAGCAAAACGCAATAGAATGTGGACTGGGAGTCTTGCCGACATCCAAGTACGCCGACATCCTTGTTCCTTTTCTTGAGCAATATCCTTCAGCGTCTACAGAGTTTCCTCATTGTAAGAGCAAAATAACCAGGGTCATCACAAAGCTGAAGTCGATACGAGGGAAATATTGTTAGGCTGTAGATCCTGGCCATAGAAAAGGTCACAGTAGGGTGGTTCTACTCTACTTTGAAATTTGTGAACAGTTATAGAAACAACAGATATTGATATGGCTTCTTACCGCAGTTCGGATTTGGCATCCTGTTCATCTACACTTGATATCATGGTGGAAGCAGATGCAACTGATCAGCTAGAAGAATATGATGGGAAGAACTTGGCTCCTTCAGTGGTGAATGAGAGAAGATATCATCTTGAGGTAAGTTAGCTAGTCCTAAACTGTCAATGTATGTTAAAATGCTTATGTACCTTATACAGTGGAACCTTGGATTACGATCATAATTCGTTCCGGAAGTGGCCTCGTATTCCAAAATACTATTAAACCAAATTTAATTTTCCCATAAGAAATAATAAAAACCTAAATTATAGGTTATATAGCCTAAAAAAATTAATACATAAAAATAATTAATACAATATATAAAGTAAAAATAAAACAAATTAAACTGCACTTTACCTTAAAAAAAGTTCAAATAAATACAGACAGATAAGTGTATACGTTTATGTGCACAGATGCTGTGTGTGTGTGCATGTGCACACACATTAACGAAAAGACTGTTTTATCTGAAAAATTAGCAAGGAACATTGTTAATGACACTCACGTGAGTGCATACTAACGGAAATCACTGCTGTAAAGTAAAAAATTTATAAAATAAAAAATTGAAGCAGCACTTTACTTTTGAAAAGAATCACGACAGAGCAGAGTTTCTGTGTAGAACACAGAGTGTGTGTCTGTATTTGTGTTTCAAGCAAAGGGGGAGGTGGGAGGGTAAAGGTGAGAGAAAGTGAGTGTGTCTGTGTGTGTCGGAAACAGTGAGGGAGATGTTGATTATACCGGTAAGAAACGAGCATTAAGACGCAGCAGGAAGACGATTATCCACAATTCCTCAGCAAAAGAGAGAGAAAAACCACTGGCTCAGTTGTGATCATGTGACACTCGGTGTCAAAATAAGAAGTGCATGCGTGATACATGATACTCAGTACTCGTAAACCAAGACTTTCGCTCAGTTTCCAAGTCAAAATTTATTAAAAATCCTTGCTCGTCTTGCGGAATACTCGCAAACCGCGTTACTCACAACCCGAGGTTCAACTGTATGGTTATAAGCATAAATTAGCATAAGTATAAATAGGCTAACACTGTTAAGTGCGTGAGTAAATGTACTTTGCTATATTCCACCACTATTGTGATAGATAGATAGATGAATAGATATTTCATTGATCCCAAAGAAAAATTTTATTCATAGTAAGACAAATTTGTTCTTTGTAGTTTACAAGATCAGCATTTTGGCCTATATGTAGTTAAAACAAAATTAAGAATTAGTTATTTTGTTTTCTGTCAAGACAAAACTCAAAGGACAGACAGGACAAACAAGAAAGACTGAAAAGAAAGCTTCCAGTTGAGACACAGTTGCTCCATGCAGCAGAGGAAGGCATCCATACAAAGAGGAGGATTTTGGACATCATGGAGACCTCGGAGAGACAAGCTTCTGAAAAATTGAAGAGATTATCTAATATACTTGACAGACTTACAAGCTCAATTGTAGATAGATTTTCACTGCTTAGACAAATTATGCACCACCACAACCATTCAACATGCCAACATACAGTATCAAACCAGGGGTCCTCATGGACACACCTGTGAATATCCACCCTCACCACCACACACAGTACCTAGCACATTTCCACCCAACACTACTGCAGCTGAATCCCGACACACATGGCTCCACCTCACACTTTTCCTACACTGAAGCAATTTTTCAGGATGTTTAAAATATTTGACCAAACTTATTTGGAGGCTGTTTACATTGAATCATTTATATTGTTAATGTTATTTATTTTTATTTATTATCTTTTATGTTAAACAATTTAGGACTGTTTGTGTTATAAGACTGTTGAAGACATCCTCAGTTGTTAAATGTTTAGCATCAAACGCCACTGTTTTATGTACAAAAGAGTTAGTAGTCTGTTATGTTATTAATAGACACTGAAACAGTTAAGTTTATCTGAATAGTTTTTATATTTTTTTCCGAAAAGGAAGCCTGTTTTTGTACTAACTTCTACCCTTTTGATAATGATGCTAGAGTCTTTTGATAAGCTGTCTTCTTAGTGCCACTAATGCAAAAACTTTCAATACAAACACTGAAATTCGAACAGTTGTCTGAGTGATTGATTAACAAAAGATATGGTAAACAAGTCATCCCCTTGCAATTGTAAGGTTCTATCTGGCTGTTTTGCCAAAAATTATTCCCAATTTCTTATTGTGATATTATAGATCAACTTTTAAGATGTAACCATTTTATTTTACAAATAGTTCTAAAATGAATCACTTAAAAAAATTACAATTCTGTTAATATATTGTCAAAGAAAAATGTTATAAAATTTTAATAAATAAAACACAAGATCTTATAATTCAAAGGGGATAAAGTGCTGTGAACTATGTATGCTGTAAACGTAACATGAAGAAAATGACTACCATTTACCAGTTTCTATTTTAAACAAAATTGTCTTTGATTGGTACACACTGTGGCTTGCAGTCTCTACTATGGATCAAGATATTCAGTAAGGGCTCTCCTGACCCCCTTTCCTTCTGCTGTGATGCAGAAATAAGCTCTTAAATAAGTCTGGGTGGCTGGTTGGTTGTCCTTATCATACTGAACTGCTTCAGTGACACTGTTCTCGTTTATAAGGTAGGGAAGTAAAGGGTATGCTGGATCGCCAATGAGAAAAACTGGGATGGCGGGGGCGGGGGTGGGGGGGTTGTGCCATTTTTCAAATAAGTGTCCAGCATAGAGTTTGCAAAAATGCACCCCCTTAAGGTGGGTCTTCAAGGGTAGAGCGAGGATTCCAAGAGCCTTGGCTGAAGACACGTCGTTCAGATTGTGGTCTGAACCTGAATCAATCAATGCTTGAACCAGGTGAGTTTGTTGCTCGTGGATGAGGAAGACGGGAAGCAGACAGCGTTCATCTGGGAATTTTCCTGGAGTCACACAGTCCTCCAAGCTGGACTAGAGGACGCCTCCTCTTTACAGGACAGTTCTTGAGTTGATGACAAGATCTCCCACAGTAGGAGCAGGCACCCTCCACACGGTGGGGGCGGCATTCTTCAGGGGAGATACGGGTTTGGTCCAGTCGCATGTGTCCCTCCTGAAGGTTAGTTCGTGGGGAGGGCGGTCGTGTGAGGTCTCTGGGTGGTGAGAGTCTGGCTGAACTTCGAAGGCAGACGCGTGAATCCACTCGGCCAGCTAGATCTATGAGCTCTTGGAGTGACGAGCGAAGTTTGTCGGAGATTAGCGCATCCTGGAGTGTCTCAGTCAGTCCTTCGAAAAAGGTGTCACTCAGGGCCTGACCATTCCATATACTGGAGAGAGCTAGGGTCTGGAACTCAATGGTGTAGTCATAGGCTGAGTGTGAGCCTTGGCAACTTGTGACCTGCCTCTCTGCCGTGACATGAGCGATCAAACACCCTCCTCATCTCTTTAGCAAAATCCTTGTAGTTGGAGCAGGAGGGGTCATGAGCATCCTAGAGTGCAGTTCCATTCCCGAGCTCATCCTGAGAGAAGAGTTATCACGTACGCGACCTTTGAGTGTTCAGTGGAAAACGTGGAGGGCTGGAGCTCAAATATCAGCATGCACTGAGAGAGCAAGGAGCGACAGGTGCCTGGATTTCCTTCATAGGTGGGAGGGGCGGGGAGCTGTGGTTCTTGTTGCATGCAGGAGCCCCCACTTTGCACTGGAGAGAGTTGGAGCCGTTGGACCTGGCGTCGTGACGTCAGCAAGGGTTAGCTTTGTGTTAAACAGCGCCGATTTCATGCGGTCAACATCTGCTGGATTCATATCACTGGCTGGATTATTCTGTCAAGAGGCAGAGCGGAACGAGGTGAATCCAAGTGCAGATGAGCAACAGCAACGTTAAACAGGAGCGCAGTTGGAATATGGAAGCAGAGGTCAAATACTGGGAGATCAGTCAACGTAGCGGCTCAGCCAAATCGTAAAGCGAGAGCCATAGTCAAAAGAGGAAGCGTTAAATCGGTAACCAAAAAATCAAGCAGCGAAGCGACAATCCAAAAAAACGTAAACAAAAAGCCGTGGTCAAAAGGAAGCGCGAGATCAAAACTGGGAGATCAAAAGAGCGAGGCGAACAAATCCGAGACGAGAGACATAAAAATCGAGAATCGAAAAACAAAGCGAACTTGGCAAGTGAACACGAGAAAAAGAAAATGCGAGAAAATCAAGGTATGTAACACACACAAGATAATCCAGCGATTTAAGCAGCGTACAGAGCGTGCTTAAATTGTTGGAGTAATCAGTGGAGGATAGGAAACAGGTGCGCAGGAGGAGCGAAAACGGGACCGTGGGAAAAAACACATGGCAGGTAAGAAAAACAAAGGCACATGTCAGTGGTGACAGTGTGGGAAAAAGTTCAGACAGGACATAAATCATGACACACATAGACGAATCTGAAGCGAGAAAATCCAGAGGGCGAAACATTAAGATGAAATACAGGAAATGGGCGAGGTCGAAACACAGATACAGGACAATAAGGGATTTTTATGGATGAACAAGATGAGAGGCACTCAGTGAGATACATAGGCAAGAGTGAGGAGCTCTTGCCGTTCTTTTAATGCCCTGGCTGGTTGCCAAATGGGTAACAGGTGTGTTCCTGTATTTGACGCAGAGAGTCTTAACTGGAGTTATGATTTGGATGAGCTGGTCTGACCGGGCTGGCTCGTAACAAAACGGAAAAAATGGGTAACTAAAAAAGGCATTCTTATTCCTGGCTAGGTTTGATTCCCGCCACTGTGTGCCTGGAGTTTGTTCTCCCTGTGCTTGGTGGGTTTGGATGCACGTCCACCACCGATGCATCCGTTACAGTAGGTAGTTTGGGATATTTTTAGAACCGAACCCTGCTTTAAACTTCTCTACAACCTTATCCCTGACCTATCCTCAGACGTATAGACATATAACCTTTTTCACTGTGCTATTAATTATTTATTTATTTATTTAATTATTATTTATTTAACAGAAATGAAGCCAGAAAAGAAAAAAGGTTCCCATTACTGAGTAACCCTCATGATTCAATAGCTTGTCGATCTACCAATAAATTAAATATATGTCCTATATAACTATGGCTCTCACATCATTGTGGAGGAATTTTGAACAGTTCTTCTTTACAACAATGTTTCAGGATTTGGGGCATTCATTTATACACAGATCTTTTAAGGTCCTGCCACAACATTGCAGTTGGGTTAAGGTCTTGACTTACTAGTAGATTTACTGGTGTGTCCAACACAGATACAGGACAATAAGGGATTTTTATGGATGAACAAGACGAGAGGCACTCAGTGAGATACATCGGCAAGGTGAGGAGCTCTTGGCGTTTTTTTTAACAGGTGTGTTCCTGTAATTGACGCAGAGAGTCTTATGATTTGGATGAGCTGGGCTGACTGGGCTGGCTCGTGACAAAATGGAAAAAATGGGTAACTAAAAAAGGCATTCTTATTCGTGGCTAGGTTTGATTCCCGCCTATGTGTGCCTGGAGTTTGTTCTCCCTGTGCTTGGTGGGTTTGGATGCACATTAGCCACCGATGCATCCGTTACAGTAGGTTTGAAGTTGTGCCATGCTTGGATTTTCAGATGATGGATTGATAAGTTCTCTGTGAGATGTTCAAAGTTTGGGATATTTTTAGAACCGAACCATGCTTTAAACTTCTCCAAAACCTTATCCCTAACCTAGCTGATGCTTCTTGGGCTTCATGATGCTGCACTAATGTTCTCTAACAAACCTCTGATGGTTTCACCTAACACCTCTCAGTACTTATACTGAGATTAAATTACACACAGGTGGACTTTATTTACCAATGACGTGACTTCTGAAAGCAATCAGAAGTAAAGGGAGGAGTAAAGGGGGCAGAATACAAATGCAAGCAACATTTTGAAATTTGGCATTTTACTTCCACTTTACAATAATGTGCCACTTTGTGTTGGTCTTACTTTTGTGGTTGTAATGGGAAAATGTGGAAAGCTCAAGGGGTCTGAATACAGCAGCAATTCTTATAATTTTTATTTATTTATTTATTTTTTTTTTTACCACTATTGGGTTTTAGTTTCCAGTTCTGGTTCCATTGTCCAGCAAATCTGAATTACAGATGATTGGCAGATTGTATCTATGGAGAAAAACATACTATTAAGTGCTACTCAATACTTCACATGCAATATATAATACACTTTATATGCATATAAATGTACTAACTTCAGCTCCTATAATGTTGTGCTTCTTTGTCCACATCTACTTCAAAGGGAAGAATCACTAATGGACTGCCACTAAGCAAATATTATTTGGTTGGTGAACTATTCTCAATACAGTAATGACATTAAACATGGTTGGAATATAAATGTGCATAGGGCTGTTACATGTGCCATATTGATTAGTAGTCTAATAAACTAATGTGCCATATTGATTAATAGTCTAATAAACTAATTACTAAGTGTATGTTCGTATGAACATAGACCTTTTAAAGATCCTTGTCCATAATGATAGGAAAATTATGTATAATATTGCCACCATGTTCTAATATTGCATACCAAATTTCCTTTTGACAACAACTTCAGGGAAAGTTTAAATCTTTGAAATAGTTACATGAATTTAAGAATTTTACACTAAAGTTAGCATGGGCTCTACAAGTTTGTGCAAAAACTTATGATCTATTTTAGATCAAAACAAATGGAGTATTGTCTGAAAACATACTGATCACATGAGATTAGGCATAAAGAAAAGTTGTTATTTTCTACAAAGCAGTTACCATGGTCATATCACAAATATCATTAATTGTTTTTACAAGTACGAACCTAGATACATTACAGAATTTTAAATATTTATAACTTACTTTGTTTTAAATGTTTTTTGTTTTGTTTTAATGTTAAGACCTTCTTTTTTTTTTACGGTGAAAAAGGTAAATTTTTTAATGTACCTCCTCTTTTAATTCTGACAGTTTTTGTGTAAAAACATAATTAAAAAAATCACCTGTAGCAGGTCTTAGTATTAGGCAAATACAACCTCAGACGTATAGACATATAACCTTTTTCACTGTGCCATTATTTATTTAACAGAAATGAAGCCAGAATATAAAGGTTCCCATTACTGAGTGACCCTCATGATTAAATAGCTTGTAGATCTACCAATAAATTAAATATATGTCCTATATAACTATGGCTCTCACATCATTGTGGAGGAATTTTGAACAGTTCTTCTTTACAACAATGTTTCAGGTTTTGGGGCATTCATTTATACACAGATCTTTTAAGGTCCTGCCACAACATTGCAGTTGGGTTAAGGTCTTGACTTACTAGTAGATTTACTGGTGTGTCCAACACAGATACAGGACAATAAGGGATTTTTATGGATGAACAAGACGAGAGGCACTCAGTGAGATACATCGGCAAGGTGAGGAGCTCTTGGCGTTTTTTTTAACAGGTGTGTTCCTGTAATTGACGCAGAGAGTCTTATGATTTGGATGAGCTGGGCTGACTGGGCTGGCTCGTGACAAAATGGAAAAAATGGGTAACTAAAAAAGGCATTCTTATTCGTGGCTAGGTTTGATTCCCGCCTATGTGTGCCTGGAGTTTGTTCTCCCTGTGCTTGGTGGGTTTGGATAAATTTGCAATAAATTAAATATATTTCATATCAATATATACATGTCCTATATAACTATGACTCCCACATCATTGTGGAGGAATTTTGACCAGTTCTTTACAACAACGTTTCAGTTTATTAAGGTTTTGGGGCATTAATTCATACATAGATCTTTTAAGGTCCTGCCACAACATTGCAGTTGGGTTGAGGTCTTGACTTTGATGTAGATTTACTGGTGTGGCCTTGTTACATGACCCAGTTTCAACAAAGCTTTAACTGTCAGACAGATGGCCTCATATTTGCCTCTATAATACGCTGATATGTTTGACTGAATACCTGCAAGGTGCCCAGGTCCTGGGGCTGCAAAATAAGCACAAGCCATCACATCTCCACCACTGTCCTTGACAGTGGGTATAAAATATTTCTACTGAAATTCTATTTTCTGATGGAAAGTAAGGCCAAACAACCCAGATTTAGACCTATCTGTCCATAGGACATTGTTCCAGAAGTCTTGAAGTCTCTGTACACCTGTTGTTGATCAATTAATTAAGAACTGATTGACAAAGTTTTCGCTTCATTTTTGTTAAATAAATAATGGCATGGTGAAAAAAACGTTATATGTTAATTGTCTGACAACGTATGCCTAATATTAGGACCCCCTATATCAGATTATTTCTTATAATTATTGAATCTTTATTAGATTTTATTATGTTTTTAAACAACAACACAATGAATTCATAGAGGGAGTAGTAACTTTCAAATTACTGTATATTCATACCATGCTGTTGGATCAATATCCATTGTGATAAGAATGCATACCCCTGTACAAAAATATACATTTGGTTAGTAGCTGCTTATGAAGAATTGTCATAGGAATTTGTTTTTCCACAAAAAAATATTTTCATTGCAATTGTTAATGACAATTTACAAGATCTGATTTTACCTAATAAATAACAGAATCGTGGGCTTCTGAAAATTCTACATTTTTGGTTCAACTAGCAATTGTTGTTCAATCTAACAATTTTAGACCATTTACAACAAAACTAACAAAAAGAGAGAAAACTAGATAACTGAGGAAACAATGCAACATTTACTACCCAAGACTATGTTTACTGTGCACATGAAATTATATGAAGTGCATCATAAAAATGCTGTATTAAGGCAGATTATAAATAGATTTATTATTTACCTTGCTCACAAAGTCACCTCTCTGACCCTTTCAAACTCTGGTGTGTCCCTGTGGTGCTTCTTGCTAAATGATGATGTAGTTTATTTTAAAGGCAAATGCACTTTGTGCTTTACAAATGCAAAGACATTTGCCTCACATGACCATCAGGTAAAAACAAACAGTTTCAATTTAGTCTTAAATTAGGTCTTATTTAAACAATAACTGTGTATTTTTTTACACATTTTTATTGTTATTTAGCATGGCAACTGAATCATAATTCAATCTATGTCTGAATCAAGAAAACAAAAGTTTCAAAATCAAAGTAATTAATCACACTGTGTGCAATGTTAATGGTTCTTAAAATTACTACATGACAACACGTCAATATTCATTATAAATAGCATATATAGTAATATTGGAAGAATGGAATATAAAATAATTAAAAGCCATGCAATAATGATGTCCATTAGCAAAAGGATAAGTTTATAGTTATAATTAATTTTTATATTTACAAAGAATTTTTTGTGTATTTGTATAATTGTAAAATTATCTTGGGTATACATTGCTGATTAAATGAAACATTAGTAGTAGTACTAGTAGTAGGAGTAGTGGGAGTAATTTTATTAATTTTTTACTATTAAGGCATATATAATTTAATGGTTATTTCAGTTTGTTGTAACATTGTAAAGCATACCTTAAATCGAGTTTCAGGGATTTTGGCATTCATCAGCATTTTGCATGAATTTTGTATTTAGATTACTCATAGCTAATGATGGAGTCTGAGTCGTATTTGCTTCTAGTTTACACTGACGTTTTATTTTGTACTTCAACTGTACTGTGAAGTATATGATACTTAAGCAATATCATATAAAAGGGAGTGCTGTTATACTGAATACCATCATGGCCGTCATGCCGTCATAGGCGCGAGGGCACAACCCTTATTCTTAGTGCATTGAAATTTTTTTTTATTTATTTGTTTAAGCTTTACCTGAAAAAGTATAGGACTTTGTGAAATCTTCTTTTTTTGCTCAACCAAAAAGAAAAAAAACATAAGAGATTTATAAGATCTAGCTAAAAATAAATAAATAAATATGCTCTGTTGCTGCACATATATAACCAAAATTCAAGCAACAAATATGATAAAGGCCATACACAAATACATAAATATCTTCCTCTAGACCGCCTGCCTGGCAGTTCCAATCAGACAATCGCTCATCTAACCACTCTCTTGAACACACTTTCATTCATACTTGCTAACACAATTTTATCACATAACACATCTGACACTTTTCTCCACCTGTTCCCACCTGCCTGTGCACGCCTCTTCACCTCCCTTCAACATCCTCTGTTGCTCTTGACCGTTGACCCTAAGTAATTAAAGTCCTGAAGGGGGAAGAACACGCTCGCCTCGGGCTTCAGGGAGAATGTGAGTACTGTGATCTTCTCCCTATTAAGGTGCTTTGCGCGCGGCTCGCTTTCTTTAAAGAGAAACCGCGAGCCGCGGCGCATTCCTGGGGTTCGCGTGCTGATCTGGCAGATGCGCACGAGATGGAATTTCCGATTGCTCTCTCCGGATCAGGAAGTTTTAGCTTCTACTTCGCAAGCGCGCTCTGGCGCTTCTTGTGAAGGAGCGGAAGAATCTTCCTCTCTCGCTTCCATGGAAGTAGCCTCCTCACAATGCTCCTCCAGTGCTCACAGAGCTTATGAGGAATTATTAGAGGTTGTAACACGTGCGGTCGAGCGATTGCATATCGACTGGCCGTAGAAGCGAGATTCCCCTAAGCGTTCGAGATTAGACGACAGGTTTCTGTCGGGTGGCTGGGGGGAGGAGCCTCAACGTCTCTCTCTCCCCTTATTTGGTGACCTCCATGATGAATTAACTCTTTCATGGAGCAGACCGTATTCATCGCGTGTTTTTGTACCATCGACTTCGACTTATTCGAATATTGTTGATGCGAAAGCACACGGTTATATGATGATGCCCCAGATAGAAGAGACGCTTGCGGGCTATCTCTCTCCTGGGACATCATCCTCCCTGAAAAAGCCTACTCTCCCCTCCAAGCCGTGCAGATTGACATCTGCTTTGGTGGGTAAAGCTTTTCAAGGAGCAGGACAGGCTGGCGCTTCACTGCACACCATGGCGGTTTTGCAGGCTTACCAGGCTGACCTGCTGAAGGACCTGAGAACCGGCGGGGTTATTGATGACAAGGCGTTTGCAGAGCTGCGCCGAGCCACAGACCTGTCTCTCCGTGCAACCAAGCAGATGGCCCGTGCTGTGGGCCGTTCTATGGCTGCCATGGTATCTACGGAGAGGCATCTGTGGCTGAACCTCTCGGGCATCAAGGATAAGGATCGTGCTGTCCTCCTTGATGCCCCGGTCTCGCCTTCCGGCCTCTTTGGCGACGCTGTTAATTCCGTCGCCACTAGGTTTCGGGATGCGAAGCTATACGAACAGGCTTTTGGGAGGTTCCTTCCCAGCCGTGCTCAAGAACCGGGACCGTCGGCCACCCGGCCCCAGCCAGGTCTGGCCCCTATCAAGCGTGAGGTCCAGAAGGAGAGCGTGACCAGCCACACACCCCCTCGTAAAGACTGGGGTGGGGCTCGCCACCCTTCTCAGAAAATGCCTCAAAAAGACCAGATCTGAGAAAATCTGGTCTTTGAGATTCGTGCGACTGGAGCCTTGGGGGTGTTCCCCAGGGAGGGCCGCCTTGATTTTCATCACAAAACAGGGCCTCCTCCCTGGCACTTTCTGGAGGCCGGTGTTCAATCCCTGCAACCACTGGTGTTTTGGGGAGTGCCGGTCTCCAACGAAGAGTTGGGTGTTTGGGTATCTCCTGCCATATTTCAGGATACCCAACACCTAACACCCCCCCATCCAGCCGAAGTGTCAAAGCTCATGCCCCTTTCGGAGAAGCTGGCAGCGTGGAAACTACTGCCAGGCATATCTCCTTGGGTACAAAAGACTGTAGGCACAGGCTACAGGATTTAGTTTGCACATCGTCCTCCGAGTTTTAACGGCGTGGTCTCCACTTCCGTGAAACTGGACCGAGCATATCTGCTGGCCCAGGAGTTAAAGACTCTGCTAGGCAAAGGGGCCATAGAACATGTTCCACTTCCAGACAGAGAGTCGGGCTACTACAGTCGGTACTTTTTGGTGCCCAAGAGAGGGGGGGGGGGTTGCGTCCGATCTTGGATCTTCGCGGCTTGAACCGCTATCTCAGGAAATCCAGATTCAAAATGTTGACTGTCAAAATGATTGTGTCTCAAATTCAACTAGAGGATTGGTTTGTGACAATCGATCTCAAGGACGCATATTTCCATATAGAAATATTGCCACAGCACAGGAAGTTCCTGAGGTTCGCCTTTGGGGGCGAAGCTTACCAGTATCGGGTCCTTCCATTTGGCCTAGCTCCGTTACCCTGCACATATACAAAATGCACTCTGTCACACTGGGTGAGAGATGCCATTGCCCTAGCCTATGAGGCGTGTGGTCACACTTCGCCTCTGGGAATCAGGGCTCACTCAACCAGGGGGATTGCCTCATCGATTGCCTTGGCAAGAGGCGTCCCCCTGCACCAGGTGTGTGATGCGGCGGGATGCGGCGGGCGGTGTTGGTATTCTCGTTCCCATAGCGTTTTCACGCAGCATTGAGTGTAGCTTTTGAAAGGGAACGTCTCGGGTTACTTGGCTGTAACCCTGTTACCTGATACAGCGGGAACCGATGCCGCACTGCTGGCGTGCCTGGACGTCCTTCAGACAAAATTGACCTGAGGATGTTTCCGGTTCACTCCTATTTATAACCTGCAGGTGCGGGCATCTGCCTTGGTGTTCTTCGACCCCGGACGGTAAGACAGATGGAAATTATACTGTTCAAAAGGACAGTGCCCACTGCGCCTGTCTTGGATTAAGCTGTTTCAAACTCCGGATAGTGATTAGATTTTGGTGATCGGTCCAGACGATGAATGGCTCTACGGCGCCCTGGAGCCAGTGTCGCCATTCCTCCAAAGCCCACTTTATGGCCAGCAGCTCGCGGTCCCCTACTCCGTATCGCTGCTGAGTGGGATTAAATTTTTTGAAGAAGAAGCTACAAGGGTGTAGCTTCTGATCTGGACCTCGCTGGGAGAGAACCGCCCCGGCGCCCACGTCCGAAGCATCCACCTCCACGAATGGTTTGGTGGCATCGGGGTGAAGGAGAATCGGAGCAGTGGTGAATCGGTGGCAGAGTTCATGAAATGCAGAGATGGCAGCAGAGTTAAGGTGAAAGTGATGAGAAGATGGTCGGGTCAGGGCGGTTAAGGGAGCTGCAACTGTACTGTAGCCCGGATAAAGCGACGATAGAAATTCGCAAACCCGAGAAACCTTTGAAGTTGCTTAAGTGTCTTGGGTAGGGGCCAATGACGCACAACTTCTAGCTTCTGCGAGTCCATGGCCACACCCTGCGGTGAGATGACAAAACCCAGGAACGTAGTGGAGCGCTTGTGAAAAGCGCACTTCTCCAACTTACAGTACAATTGATGGCCGAGCAATCTCTTAAGTACCGCTCTGACATGCTGGATGTGTTGACGGAGCGGGAGTAGATGAGAATATCATCCAGGTAGACGAAGACCCATCTACCTAGCATGTCTCTCAAGACGTCGTTAATGAACTGTTGAAAAACTGCAGGTGCGTTGCAAAGTCCAAATGGAATGACCAGGCTCTCATAATGTCCAGTAGGTGTGATGAAGGCCGTCTTCCACTCATCACCCTCTCTGATGCGCACCAAGTTGTAGGCGCTCCGGAGGTCCAACTTTGTGAAAATGGTGGCACCAGAGAGGGCGTCCAGGGCAGAGTTGGTAAGAGGCAGTGGGTGACAATTCTTGACTGTGATGTTGTTAAGCCCCCGATAGTCGACACAGAGGCGTAAACCACCATCCCCCTTCTTCACAAAGAAGAACCCTGCGGCGGCAGGCGAAGAGGAGGGCCGGATGGTACCTTGGCGGAGGGCGTTGGAAACATTATTCCTCCATCGCCTGCATCTCGGTGGTGGAGAGTGAGTAGAGATGTTCGCGAGGAGGGATGAAACCAGGCTGAAGGTCGATCGCCAGGTCGTAAGGGCGATGTGGAGGCAGGTGGGTGGCGCATCGCTTACAGAATACTTCAGCCAGGTCCCGATAGGTGGCCAGGATGGCTTTGGTGTCGACATCGGGGGCCTCGGACTCCCTAGAACACGTCCCAGCCGGAGCCCGTAGGCAAAGCTCGGTACAAGCCGGCCAGTTCCTTGGCGTAAGAAGAGTCAATGAAGTTACCTGCAGCACCAGAATCGATGAACGCGGTACTTCTGACCCGTGTGTGGCCAAACTGGAGGTGCACCTGAACCATGAGGCGAGAGACGCTGGGTGTGGTGGTGGAAAGATGGAGGGAGCCTGGTGAACTGTTGCAAGGGTTCACCGGGCCTGGCCGTTTCCCGGGCGAAGAGGGCATATGGCTCTATGATGCACCGGCGACCCACAATAGGTGCAGAGTCCCTCCCTGAAGCATCGTTCTCGCTCTGCAGCGTTCAAGAAGGCGCATCCTAATTGCATGGGTTCCCCGGCTCCTGTGTCAACCATGGCGGGAGGTCGAGATCTGACGGGTGCCATGGCGGTGGTGTTGAAAGCTGGTGGTCGGGGCGTGGAGTGAGAGGAAGATGGCGTGATGGGCGGCAGGATCCGGGGGGCTGGCCTCGGACGGGAGAGCAGGCGCTGGTCAATCCAGAGGGCGAGTTGGATTAGTCCCTCCAGCGTGGTTAGAAGCTCCCGTTCGGCTAGTTCATCCTTAGTACATGAAGCCAGTCCCTCGTAGTAAGCCGTCCGGAGGGCGGCGTCTCCCCGGGTGGTCTGTACGGCGTGAGTGCGGAAATCCGCTGTGTATCGGCTCACGTACGACCCTCCCTGCCGCAGATGATACAATTTCATGTCGGTCTCCACCTCAGCAGCAGGATGTTTGAATGTGAGCTTTAGTTGACGGGTGAATTCTCCATATGAATAGGCAGTATCTGAATCTGATCGGAGAACCGCCGTGGCCCACTCAGCTCCCTGCCCGGATAGCAACGAGACGAGAAGCACAAGGCGCAGTCGGTCTGTGGAGTATTTGGTGGAATTGAACTCAAACACAAGATCCAACGCGGTTAGAAAAACACTGCATTTCCCATCTGTGCCATTCCACTTATCCGGTAGAGCTATAAACACCTCAGAAGGGGGGGGGCGTGGCAACAGCCGACTGAGCATCTACCCCGCGGAGGATCGCGTTCTCCTGCCGTAGCTCCGCCACCTCGCGGCGCAAGGCCGCGACGTCTTGGAGGTCCTTTTGGAGAGACACGACTTCACCACGGAGCTTATTGATCAGTTCGGCATGCTGGTCAACCACATCACAGAGGCAAGCAAACTCCGCTGGGTTTACTGCTTTGGGCTCAGTCATTCTGTCACGAGCAACCGAGGGATGAACAGAAAAGTCTTAGCAGTTAGCCCATGTAGCGTGGATGGTAAACCCAAATGCGGAAGCAGCGTGAGTAAGCAGGATAACCACGCGATTAGTTTAAGAACTCTCTTACACAAAGAGCAAGGATCTACACAAATAAACCCATGCTCTAGCAACACACACTCAATCAAAGAAGCAACCCGAATTGGTGAGTACTCACAGAATAGTCTACATAGCGTCAGCAAAGGCATGGGCGAACTCAATGACTGAGCAATGTGAGGCACCATCTTGTTTTCTTTCATGCTTCCTGAAAATCCGACCGTATGACTTCCGGGTCCTAGTGCCGGTGTTACAAGTGTGCATGACAATAAATAAAAAAATGTTCTCCTTCAATGTAGCAATTGAATTCAACAGCTAGTTAAACTCTTTCTTCATTATATCTCCACGAAACAGACCCAGTGCTGTAATTGACAGGATTTTACTGAAGAAAAGGTGAAACTGAACCAAAACATGAACAAGCAGTAAATAAATGACAATATACAGTAGGATGCAGGTTAGAATTGAAGGAGGAATCTGGGGTGACAATCCTGTTTCACTTCACTACAAAAGGCATTGGCAGTAAGTGAATTTGTTTGTAAATCTCTTTTAGGATAACTCCTATTACCTTTCCTATCCACACCATGGTAAAACAACTTGAACCCTGCTCCTAAGCTTTTAGCCTTGATACCTTTCTACCTGCTCTCCTATACACACAATATATCCACCTTCCTTCTCTGCACCATGTCAAACAACCAACTCTCTTGCCTTCCCTGTCATAGTCCCAACATTCAAAGTCCCTACTGTCACTTCTAAACTCTTGCCTCTTGTTTTCATTTAGGGGGAGGGTACAACAGCAGAACAACTGCCAGATAAGCTTAAATAGCCATTGGAGAGTACCCCAGAAAGACATTAGTCCAAAAACGTACATTTGAACAACACCAGGGGGCGCTATATTGTAGAGACTCCAACTGGTGATCCCGCAATCATTAACCCAGCAGTTCTTGTGCTATTACCATGAACACCCATCGGGCAGACATGGGGAGGCCCTATTAATAAAACCCTATTGTGGCTACTAGACAATCCCTGGTGGCCCACCATTTGCAAGGATGTCTGGCAATAGATCAACTCATGTAAGGTCTGCCAGAGATTTGACAGCATCAGTATGAGGTCCAGTGACTACCGGAGCTCTTAGTTCCGCACTTCGGGAAACTACAGGGACGATCTCACTAGAGCTACCTCTTAGCGGGCCACCCAAGGGACCACTGGCTCGCTGCATTGACCAACCACCCACTCCTGACCATGCAGCTAGTGTGCTATAATTTTCAGAATTGTTTACGGATCTTTCAAAGAGTACCTCGAAGACTGTTTCTTCACACACACTGTTGCAATAACCTGGACTTTGGACAATCGACCCACACACACCCTTCTTTGATTTGTATATATTTTGTTTATTGGGTTTGATGCACTGTTTTATGTTAATTTTTTTGTATAGTACACTTTTGGTTTTGTGAATTGGTCGATGTGGTGTCTTTCTTGCTCACTGGTTTGATGGCAATCATGTTGCAGGTGTGGCTTGCAGCGGCACCAGCAGGGATACAGGGGCTACCATATCATCTGGAAAGAGAAACAGAAAGGTAATGTTTAAATCAATGCTTAAAACAAGTACAGTAAACTTAACTAATTTGCAAGATATGTACAATTTTTTTAAAGAAAACATGAGTGAGAATGCAAAACAAATGTTTGTTTTTTATTATTTCCTATATCTCTTAAGATTTTAATCCCTGTTTAAAAGTTTGCATACCTTTAGTTCTTAATGTTGTGTAATGCCCCCTTTTGCATCAATGTTGGCATGCAGTTTTTTGTAATAATCATGCATGAAGGTCTTAATTGTTTTAGGTGGAATGGTTGCCCATTCTTTTTGGCAAAATGCTTCCAGTTGCTGTACATTTTTGGTTGTCTTGCATGAATTGCATGTTTGAGATCTTCCCAAACTGGTTCAATGATATTAAGTTCATAAGCCAGTAATGGAACCTTTACCTTTTTCTGCAGTAGACATTGGAGGGTCAACTTCCTAGTAACTAGACCATGCAGATAATTAATTTTCAAGTACCTTCTTATTGTGCTCAACAAAAATCACCTAAATAGAAATTGTCTGATAAAGTCTGCAGCACAAATCTAAATAATAAAAAAAGCAATATGATCAGATGAAATTCATGAACAGTTGAGAAACAAAGTCATACCAGTTTGGAAAAGGTTACCAAGCCATTTATAAGTCTTTGGGAACCACTGTGAGAGCCATTATCCACTAATAGAGAAAACTTTAAACAATGGTGAACCTTTTCAAAAGTTCCGGCCTGCAAAAATACTCCAACAGCACATGATAACGAGGTCACAATAACACCTAGAACAAAATCTGAGAACTGCAGACCTCACATGCCTCAGTTAAGGGCCGTGTTCATGATTCAACAATATAAAAGAGACTGCGAGACAATGGCATCCGCTGGAGAGTTCCAAGGCGAAAGTCACTGTTGCCCTAAAGAAACACAAAGGCTCATCTCATATTTGCTAAAAAATATCTTGATTATCCTCAAGACTTTTGGTAAAAATATACTGGACTGAAGAGTTGAACTTTTTGGAAGGGCTGTGTCCCATTACACTGGGTGTAAAACTAATCCTGAAAGATTTTCTGGAGGACTAATGTCCAGCCATTGGTTCATGATTTTAAGCTTAAGCACACTTTGTTTATGCAGCAGGGCAATGGTCTTAAATAAAGGTTTTGGAGTGGCCTAGTCAAAGTCTGGACTTAAATCTGATTAAGATCTCTAAGCAGGCCATTTATGCTTAAAAACCCTTTAAATGTGGCTGAATTAAAACAATTCTGAAAAAAAAAGAGTAGGCTAAAATTCCTCCACAGTGATGTAAAATAATTAATGCCAGTTATTGCAAAATCTTGATTGCAGTTATAAAGTTTAGGGTCAATTACTTTTTCACATAGGGCCAGGCAGGTTTGGACAGCTTTTTTCCATAATAAATGTAATCGTCTCTGAATCATTTAGGTGTGAAAAATATGCAAAGTAATATATCTACAATACAAGGTAAATAGAGTGATGGGTGCATCAGCATAAGAAGAGAGGTAGATAAAGTGATACAACCATCAGGCCTACTACCTATCGTACATGCCTGTGAGGTCAACGATATGATCTTGCATTGCTTCTGTTGGTCAGGCTTATATTTATCAATGTTACGTACCCAAAAAATAAGATCACCTGACTACCTAAATATGACCAGGTTTTTCCATCAGTGAGCAGGTTGTTCCATCAATATATTTTTTCCCTTGATTGCATGGCCATACAATGGAACCTCAGATTGCAAGTAACCTGGTTTGCAATTGTTCCGCAAGACGAGCAAAAATTTTTATTAAATTTTGACTTGAAACACAAGCAAGCCTTGGGTTACGAGTACCTAGTATCATGCAGCACGCATGCACTTTTGTTTTGATGTCGAGCGTCACGTTATCACACATGAGCCAATGATTTTTCTCTCTCTTGCACTGCGGAATTCTGGATAATTGTCTCCCCTGCTTGTGTCTTAGTGCACGTCTCTCTGGCATAATCAACATCCGTGCACTCATGTACTGTTTACTATAACCCTGTGACCACATGTGTGCGTGTAAAGCATCTTTTATTTTGTTTTGTATGTGTGTGGTTGTACAGTGTGTGAGTACTGTTTATTATAACGTGTGTGAGTGTGTGAGTGTAAAGCAAAAGAAAGTCTAATGATCAATTTTCTTTATCTCTCTCTCTCTATCTATGTCCCGCTTCATTGATTATAAAGTGCAGGTTAATTTGTTTTATTTTCACTTTACATCAGTGAGTCTGTTGCTGTAGAGACATTCTACTCTGCTTCATTGAAACCTGGCTGAACCCAGCAATACCATGCCATGAAGCCAGCCAAGTTCTTTTCGGTTCACCAAAAACACAGAATAGGCACAGAACAATGTTGTTTGAAAATGGCTGTTTGAAAAGGCTTGTAATGCATAGTTTATTTTGAACATACTATAGTTAACTGACAGGCAATCAAGCTCACTCTTACACTCTATGCACATCCCACTTGCTCACATAGTACAGAGAAAATGCCCAGGATTGATGGAAAAGGGACAGAGATGATCTTATACACTATACTTAAATTTAGTGATAAAACATCTGATTATACAGAAGGCATTTCATGGCAAAACTGTGCAAAAACAAGCATTAGCAGTTCCTGACCAACTGGATTCTGTTGCATACCTGGCATTTTCATGGTGATTTTTGCTGCTTACCATACACTGCTTTGCAATGCACACAGATAATGCAACCAGCAGTAATAACATTCCTGGCAGCTAAGGTCAGTCTATGTGCTACTGTAGTTGTACAGTCTCAGGTGCAGGACATGGAAACGTACCTTGTCATTTCACCCTCTTTTGCAAAGTGTGTCCTATATAAGCAGAATAAAAAAGGATAGAACAGGCCGATGTTTCTGTGTAAATCCACTTTAAAATACAAGTGGCCCATCAGTTGTGGTCCAGGTTCCCATGCAGGCAGGAATTGCAGAGTGTCATCATTAGTCTGTGTTTTTCATGAAACAGGGGCTGTCTGTATCTTGCCTGCTTGTTTGCTTTCTATCAAACAGGCGGCTGATCATTTTCACTGTCACAACTGTTTTTAAAATAAAAAACAACATCAGTATGATAACAAAATAAATAAATGATAATATAATTATATCATTGTAATATATAATAAATAAAATATATTAATATCACTATCATCAATCACTAATAACCACTCATAAAAACAACACAAGCTTTAGCAATGTCATACAAGGACTTACTGTATAATTTTTGCATTATAATTTATAGGGGTGCTCTGATTGATCGGTCGCCGATCATAATTGGCCGATAATAGCTTTGGGAAGTTTGATCGGCAGTCTCAATAATGGCCGATATAGAAAAGCCAATCAGATGACGCAAAACTCGCGGGACAATTTTTTTGCGCCCTGCTAAAATGGCTTTACTGGTCTGGCAATTCTCCGTGTTGTGTGAAAAAGATAATATATTAGCAATCAGCAACCTGTGTATCAAGCCAATTCCACGAGTCGGGAAGCACCCAAAGCATTTTAACACCACAAACCTCATCAGACATTTGAAGGTTAGTCACATAAAGGAACATGAGCAGTTTTCAAAGTTGGCTGGCGCTGAGAGAGCGGGATAGCTCAGCCACTCGCGTGCCGCCACTCACTCAGCTGTCAGTAATACTTCTATCTCACCTATGTAGTTTCGCTCGGTGGCCGTAAGTACGGTTCATCATGATTCACCACGAGTTTTGGCGCTGTGATTACATTTGCACCGCGTAAAAATTCAACATCTTGATCGGAGCACCCCTACCAATTTACATTAACATCTGAATATATACACAGCTACACAGATATTCAGGAACAACACTGTCCAAGATGGCACCGGTGAGGTAGGCTGCCATCACAACTGCTCCGACATCGTTTTTCTTTGTTTTTATTTTTTAAACTAGTTTTCAATAGCTTAAACCCGGCAAATTCATCCCGATTGAGTACATTAGGTATGATACCCTTATTTCTATTGGTATATAAGGTACTCACAATTCAACATCTTTAACTTCGGATCCCAGTTGGTCGAGTGAGATCCTGAGGGAGAACAAAGGACACGACGTGAAGCGACGACCCACAGGAGAAACGAGTCGGCGTCAGGAACAGGCTAAGAGCCTGTGCACACAACACACCTCTGCCTAGCATCCTGCTCACCCACATCTAGTCACTGGAGAACAAGCTCGATGACCTCAGGACCAGGGTAAAGTTCCAGAGGACATTCGGAAATGCAATCTCCTCTGCTTCGCTGGGAGTTTACATCGATCACAATCAGCGTCGTTTATATACCGCCTCAAGCGGACATGAACACTGCCTTATGCGATCTGCATGAGGCATTCGCACAGCATCAGACACAACACCGGGGCGCTGCGCTTATTGTGGTGGGGGCCTTTAAAAGTGTCAACCTCAAACGTACAGCAGCGAACTTTTATCAGCTTATCACCTGCCCAACCAGGGGCGAAAGGACAGGATCACTGTTGTACTACAATTAAGGACGGCTACAAGGCATAATATCACCCCCCGTTTGAGAAATCCGACCATGCTGCCATCTTCCTCATGCCAAAATATAAACAACGGCTTAAACAGGGAAGTTCCAGTTCAGAGGGAGGTCGTGCACTGGACGGACCAATCGGTGGCCGCGCTACAGGACGTACTTGATAACGCAGACTGGGACATGTTCCGAAACACCTCCGATGACATCAACGCGTTTACGGAAGTGGTTGTGGGGTTCGTCAGGAAACTAACAGATGATATCGTACAGAAAAATGACCATCAGAACGTTTCCCAATTAGATCTCAAACCGTGGCCTATAGTCAACTCTAACAGAGTGACTCTAGGAGCCTGTGGGAGGGACTAAGGACAATAACGGATTACATAACACCAACATCCGGTATGAAGATCGCGGACATGATTCTGGAAGACGAGCTGAACACCTTCTATGCTCGCTTCGAGGCCGCAGCTAGACACTAGCGATGCTAATGCTAACGGTGCTAATGGCTGCAAACAGGAAGTCACTGCCAGCACTGGTAGTGACGAGCATGACATGAGAAGAGCCTTCAGGAGAGTGAACACCTGGAAAGCAGCAGAACGGCATCAGACGGCATCTTAGGTCGAGTCCTCAGAGCCTGCGCAGACCAACTAGCACCTAAGTTCACAGAGATATTCAACCTCTCTTTATCTCAGTCGGTAATCCCCACATGCTTCAAAGAGTCCATCGTTGTTCCTGTTCTGAAGAAATCCTATCCTGCTTTCCTTAGTGACTGTCAACCTGTAGCCCTCACCTCAGTAGTGATGAAATGCTTTGAGCGTCTGGTCAGAGACCATCATCTCTTCACTACCTGACACACTGAATCCACTTCAAACCTCTATGCAGATGATGCCATCTCTCATCTACTCCACACAACAGTCACCCAGCTGGACGGGGAGGGGGAATTATGTTAAAATGCTCTTTGTTGACGATAGTTAAGCATTAAATATCATAATTCCCTCCACACTCACCACCAAGATGGAGCACCTGGGACTCATCTCTGTGCCAGTCGATTCTCCTAACTTTCTAACTGGCAGACCACAGGCAGTAAGGATGGGCAGACGTGTTTCAGCCTCCCTCACTCTCAGCACTGGAGGCTCCCAGGGTTGTCTTCTGAGCCCCCTGCTATACTCATTGTATACTCATGACTGCGTGGCCACTACCAACTCCACTACCACCAGTTTGCTGGCCGTGACTTGTACACCGTAGTGTGAGCGTTTAGTTACCCAAAGTTGGATAAAAACGCTGAAGTATTTAACAGTTAGTAGGAGCAGGTGAACAGTAGGGCCACTTCAATACTCGGTAAGTTATAGTTTGGCTTCAAAATTGCACTAATGTTCATATAAGAGTGTTATATCGCTTAACTTAATAGTATGATACCGCGTTAAGTAAATTCCTGTTAATTGAAGGCAGACATGAATACAGACAGACAGTGGCTAATGCTAAAAAAGTTCAACGTTTTATTTACATTCAGCACATTTGTTGGGTACAGATAAATGAGAGTCGGAGTGTTTTTTATTATTAAAAAAATAATAATAATTGTACTGTACTATAATGCACTCTATCCTTGTTAATACCTACAACCATTCCCTTTGCAATATTCAATATTATTTTTTAAATAACTTTTTACCAAAAAAAAAAAAAAAACCTTTTTCATATTCAGTTTGATTTCATTTTGCTATCTTTTTTTTTTTTTTGCAAAAAATTAATTTAAAAAATAGCAACGGAATTGATATCAAACTGAATATTGCAAAGGGAAGGGTTGTAGTTATTAGCAAGGATAGAGCACATTATAGTACAGTTGGATTTACATTTGAAATTTCTATAGCAAAAATGTAATTGAATTTTGTTGATTTGTTTTTTGCAACTTATAATAGACTGTACCAAAGTGCATTCATTTTCATACATATCTTTACAATTATTATTATTATTATTATTATTATTATTATTATTATTATTAAAAACACCCCAACTCTCATTTAACAAATTATCTGTTTCATTGTCGGAAGAATTGTCTGTGTAATCATTTATTTTTAAATGTACATTAAAATAATTAATCATCAATTAAACAAATAAATAATCCATATTGTAGCCTAACAGTGTACTATGTTTGATGTCCTGTGAGGTATTTATCTGTATGCTTGTGTATTCTTCTGTAAACAAACGGTTGGGTCTTGGTCATGCACTTTTTAGACGGTCCCTTGGTGACTCCATCGCTGTAAGCAGCGTTTCTGACACATTTAGCTCCAGCAGGCTGTAACAGGAGAAGATCAAAAATATATTTATTTTTTAACAGCTTCTCTGTCCACTCCATAGTAGGAAAATATGCTATTTTCCATTTTTGTGCACAAATTTCTCCCTCCTGGTCGCCGACTGCGAGTGACGTCACTCCCCATACAATCACGCCCCCCAGTATAGACCCGCCCCAGACGCTGATTGACAGGTTTCCATGTAACGTCTTGGAAATGCCATTGCAAATGGATTAGCGATCACGTTTAAGTTTTGGCAGGCTATATGCGCGACACAGAGAAAGTGAAAAAGCAGATGTGCTAATTGATTTTGCTATTTAAGTATGACAGGATCATGACCTGTAAGACATGGGAAATGCAATGGGAAATGGACTTTTTCATTTGAAATTTGGCAGTCAGTGTGCGCTCGCGAAAGCGAAAAACCAAACGGTAATGCAAAGTTTGCAATTGCATTTGAATTATGTCACACTTTATGCGTCCACATATGGAAAATGCAATTGCAAATGCAATTTGCAATTCCTTTTGAAAAATGTCCGGGATATCATTCCATAGCTACTTTATGCAAAGTTTCTAGGCTAAATGTCTTAAAGATAATTACACAGCTAAATGTTGAAAATGTGTCGACTTTTGAAGCAACCAATTTCCACACAGTAGTTACTATATTAAAGTTTTCAAATTTATTTATCATACTAATTTTATCAGATTGATGGGAGCAAAATGTCTCAGCTTCTACAATTTACAGGATTGTGGGACAGTTTATTTAATGTCAATCCAGGAGAGATGGAAGGAAGTAAAACATCAAGAAAACTAAATTTGACAGAAGAGCAGTGTTTACTTTTAGCTTTACGTTCAGTGTTTGGAGAATATTTCTTTCTCATTTTGTCCTCCAAATTTTAGGGCTAAGATGTTTTGTGAATCATTTTTATCTTTACTAAGATTTAATCCTAAATTTAAGGAGAAATTCTAAGAAAATGCCATAATTCTAAGATTTTTCTTAGAATTTCGTCACTAGGAGCAACTTTTAAGCTTAAGAAGCTTTGTGAATATGGGCCCAGAATTTTACACACTCTGGTGGTATATAGGTTTATTAATGTATTTTTTTCTCATTAAAAATAGATATTCTGTCAATTTTATTTATCTTTGTCTTTAGTAAATTCTCTTGTTCTCTTCAACCAGAGCTCTGCAGTGGAGGATTGGCTCAGAGGGTTGACGGCTGGCCTTTTTGAGCTACTGGAGGAGCATGAACAACCTGGAGTACTTGAGGGCCTGGGTGACTGTGCACCAGTTTTAGGATGATGTTTGGTCAGGTCTACACATTGGGGGAAACAAAGACTTAGACTGTTCCATCTTTGATAGTTTT
>JAAGKR010009452.1:0-26644 GCA_011419295.1 Clarias macrocephalus | reverse complement strand
TCTTTGAGGCAGGTCCATTTAACCACCTCTAAGACACGCCTCTCTGCTCCACCTCTAAGACACACCCATCTGAACTCCTTTAAAACACATCCAGCTGATTTACTTTAAGACACAACAATCTTTTAGACTATTAGTTGTGTAACTTAGACACGCCCATCTATACTACTTTAGACACGCCCATCTGTACCACCTTAAGACACACCCATCTGTTCCACTTTAGACACGCCCATCTGTTCCACTTTAGACACGCCCATCTGTTCCACTTTAGACACGCCCATCTGTACCACCTTAAGACACACCCATCTGTTCCACTTTAGACACGCCCATCTGTACCACCTTAAGACACACCCATCTGTTCCACTTTAGACACGCCCATCTGTACCACCTTAAGACACACCCATCTGTTCCACTTTAGACACGCCCATCTGTTCCACTTTAAGCTACACCCAGCTGATCTTCTTTGAGGCAGGTCCATTTAACCACCTCTAAGACACACCCATCTGAACTCCTTTAAAACACATCCAGCTGATTTACTTTAAGACACAACAATCTTTTAGACTATTAGTTGTGTAACTTAGACACGCCCATCTGTTCCACTTTAGACACGCCCATCTGTACCACCTTAAGACACACCCATCTGTTCCACTTTAGACACGCCCATCTGTACCACCTTAAGACACACCCATCTGTTCCACTTTAGACACGCCCATCTGTACCACCTTAAGACACACCCATCTGTTCCACTTTAGACACGCCCATCTGTTCCACTTTAGACACGCCCATCTGTACCACCTTAAGACACGCCCATCTGTACCACCTTAAGACACACCCATCTGTTCCACTTTAGACACGCCCATCTGTACCACCTTAAGACACACCCATCTGTTCCACTTTAGACACGCCTCTCTGTACCACCTTAAGACACACCCATCTGTTCCACTTTAAGCTACACCCAGCTGATCTTCTTTGAGGCAGGTCCTTTTAACCACCTCTAAGACACACCCATCTGAACTCCTTTAAAACACATCCAGCTGATTTACTTTAAGACACAACAATCTTTTAGACTATTAGTTGTGTAACTTAGACACGCCCATCTATACTACTTTAGACACGCCCATCTGTACCACCTTAAGACACACCCATCTGTTCCACTTTAGACACGCCCATCTGTACCACCTTAAGACACACCCATCTGTTCCACTTTAAGCTACACCCAGCTGATCTTCTTTGAGGCAGGTCCATTTAACCACCTCTAAGACACACCCATCTGAACTCCTTTAAAACACATCCAGCTGATTTACTTTAAGACACAACAATCTTTTAGACTATTAGTTGTGTAACTTAGACACGCCCATCTATACTACTTTAGACACGCCCATCTGTACCACCTTAAGACACACCCATCTGTTCCACTTTAGACACGCCCATCTGTACCACCTTAAGACACACCCATCTGTTCCACTTTAAGCTACACCCAGCTGATCTTCTTTGAGGCAGGTCCATTTAACCACCTCTAAGACACGCCTCTCTGCTCCACCTTAAGACACACCCATCTGAACTCCTTTAAAACACATCCAGCTGATTTACTTTAAGACACAACAATCTTTTAGACTATTAGTTGTGTAACTTAGACACCTCCATCTGGTTTATTTTAAGATACAACCATCCTTTGGACTATAAGCTGTGTAACTTAGACACACTCATCTGATCTGCTCTAATTAGACATATCCTTCTGATTTACTTTTAGAAATGCCTGTTTGTTCCACTTCCATGCACCATCTGCTCCACTTAAAGACACCTCCATCATTTCCACTTCACCCCTTACCAAAAAGAAGTTTAAGTGTGTTGTTTACTTCTTTTAAACCACAAATGAGTTTTCTTTTTATGTACTTACAGGTATACTCAACAAATTTATTCCTCAGTATCTCTGTCTTAACCTGACAAGTTACAGAAAACAGAAAAGTATCCTTATCCCTTAGAGCCTAATGGTGCTTAATATGTTGATTAAGATATAATACTGTATGTAGATGTAACTTTTTAAGTGTTATTGTCTTGTACATGAAGTTCAAGTATACTTCTCCATACTTTCTATAAGTAAATCTGATCTTTTATATGCAGCGTTATTAACCCAAACAGGAACCGATAACTAATTCTGGAAGATTTCAATGTGTGAGCGCACTGGCTGATATTACACACGGATCAGCCATAACATAAACTTCATGAATTGAGTAACATAGATGAGCAATTATATGCCAGTAAACTGTTGTCAGAATCGTGGGCACACTATGCTTACCCATGCTTGTGGGGACCAAAGGCCTCCAGAGAAAAGCCAATACGGTACAAATTGCTGAAAAAAGTCAATGCTGGTCAGAACAGAAAAGCCCCAGAACACCCAGCGCACCACAGCCCGCGGGCAACGAGCCCAAGATCGAACATCCAAGTTCCCCAGATCCTAATCCACTCGAGCAGTGATGTGAGACTAATACAAACAAGTCTGATCTATGTAGATGCCACCCCACAATCCACAGCACTCAAAGGATCTGCTAACGTCCCAGTGTTTGGTGCCTCAACGTAGCCAGAGACACGTCGGTGGGACAAATGGAAACTAAAACCTGGGTGGTTTTAATATGAATGTTTTTAATGTTATGGCTGATTGGTGTAAGTCATTGCCTTAAACAAGGCTGAAATCCTCAGTCAGACATAAAGGGGGACAGAGCAGATCGGTTGGATAGGAACTTAGCAGGAGCAATATTACAGTGGTTGTTTCGGGTTTTCATACTATACAGTAAATACTGTACTTCTTAACATAACTTTACATAATTCTTACTGTAATTGTACTTTCATACAATAATAACTTTCATTATGTAACTTGAATTTAGTTCATTTTCTGGTGCTCCAGTGTAATAATTTCAATGTAACTGTAATAATACACAGGATTATGGGGCAGTGGTGGTTCAAATGGTTAATGTTCTTGTTTACTGATTGGAAGGTCAGAGTTTCGAGCCCCAGCACCACCAAGCTGCCACTGAGGTCTTGAGGTCTTTAGCAAGGACCTTAACCCTGTGTTTGACCCCTGATTTGTAACTGAAATATGCGGGGGGAAAAAAACGTTCGCTGTGCTAACGAATAATTGAATCTGAATGTTAAGGAAAGTTCATGTCAAAGGCTTGAATCTGAATCTTCATTTATGAATTTCAGTTTATTAGGGGGGAATAAATAACATATTAATATCAAACAATATTACAATACCACTGCCATAATTAAAAAAAAAATGCAAGAAGTGGGGAAAGAAGAACAAGTTCACCACTAACGGAAGAACCACAGTGTTGTGGATTTCAGTGAGGCGCAGCGATGTTAATGGTTACAACACTGGACTTCTGGACTATGTTTGCTGTTTTGTTTTTATCTGCAATGTTGATATGTAATTTGTAATTTGCTATTCGTAACATACGTATTTGAAAATAGGTATGTTCTCAATTTCCTGAATATGTCTTGTGAATTTTTTTTTATAATTCAACTGGTAATGTTTATTTGTTAACTTCAAGTCTACTTAAACTATGGTTAAAGGCACTTTACATTTCAACTATAAGAATTTATACCTTGATATATGCATATACACATTATAGAGACACCTTGTCTGGTCTACTTAAAGTCACACCCATCTGGTCTGCACTGTAAACCCAAATAAGTTGGCAAAAATTTGAGGTAACCAGTTACATCTAATTTTGAAGTAATGATGTTTCCAATTTTAAGTAAACAGAACTATCATTTTGTTTGTTGTACTCATTCATATTGATCGTTCTTTACTTTTAGCCTAACTCACACTATTTAATAGCTATTTATTTATTTATTTATTTTTGTTGGAAATTAAATAAGTTGTTGTTGGTCTTTCGGCTGCTCCCGGCATGGGGTCGCCACAGCGGACAATCCCATCCGCACACACAAGCTGAGCCACCAGTGCACTTTTGCAAATAAAATTAATAGTAATTTTCTTAGTTTTTTTTTTATATATAAATCTAAAAGTAGAAATTCTATAATAATTTAAAAAATAATTTTCAATCACTTTCAATAAAATCAAACACTTTCAATAAAACACAATACATGCCATTTTTTTAACTGGATTTTTTTCTTTTTTTAATAATGAATGCCCAACAGCCGACTTCACTTTTATATTAAATCCAGCATGAGTTGCAGCATGAGATGCATTAATTGCAGTAACATCCTAAAAACAGAATAACACCAAACTGTCGACAATCAGATCACAGAGCTACACAATACTGGGCATAATACAGTATGTTGTGCTGAAAACATCATTGTTATGATCCTCAGATTTGTAGATTATACTTACAGCATAAATACGAATCTGTCATTTGACCACCTTGATCAAAAAAAATTGTGGGCAGTTTATGTGCATTGATGACGTCAGACTCTGCTGACAGATTTTAAGTTGGTGAAACTTTAAGGAAACAGTAACTGTGGCTTCAAATATGAAACTTGTTCAGCTAACTTGAAAAGTCTAATGTCTACAAACTCATAAATACAAAAAAAAATCGAAATACTCATCAAGATTTATTAGTTTGAACTAATTGTAATTAAGTTAATAGTATTCCGTATGTTTAATTACTTTGAGCATCAGGGTTTACGGTGCATTAAAGTCACACCCTTCTGGGCTAATTGAAAATGCACTCGTCTGGTCTACCTGTCTGGTTCCCGTCCAATATACATAAAGGTGCACCTGACTGGTCTAATTAAAGACACACCCATCTGGATCACTTCAAGTCATGTCCTTCTGATTTGACTAGACATGTCAGTCTCATCCACTTAAAGACAAACCCGTCTGGTCTACAGAACGATTCACCAATCTAGCTCGAGACACACCTGTTTGGTCTACTTCAAGACATACCCATCTGCTCCGCTCAAAATCATAACTGTCTAAGCCACTTAAAGACACCCGCATCTCTTCTACTTAAACGCAAACGTCACACCCATCTGGTCTACTTCAGAACACACCCTTCTGCCCTAGAGTCACACCCTTCTGGTTCCCTTAAAGATGCACCCGTCCGATCTACGTACATAAAGATGTACTACATTCAGATGTACGTAAAGAAAGGCCACGCTGTTCATTTTAAAACACCATTCTACTGTAATTGGACATGCTTATGTTGTCTCTTTAAGACATTTAAGCCCACCTGACCCAATTCAAGAAACATCCCTATGGTTCAATTTAAGGCCCACTAACTTTTCAAGCTCTAGGACACCTCTATCAATCTATTTACCCTCTGCATGACTATCTGATCCACTTCATGCCACATCCATCTGATTCAATTATACTGTACATGTCCATCTAAACTATTTACTTAGACAAGCCCATCTGTTTAAGCCAGAGTTCCACTTACAGACACACCCATGTAGGCAAATGAGACACATCCTTCTGATCTCCTTAAAGACATGCCTGAGTGCTTTCCACACCGATCGATGAGACTAATCCATCTGGTCCACTTCAGACCACGCACACTGTACTGCAGTCAGCCAGGGGACCCTCCTTGCTTCAGTCCACCCATTTTAGTTGAAGTGCCCACTCCATTTCCCTCTTAAAGATTTTTAGATGAGTTCTTGGTCTAGTGTTTTATACAAACCTGTCTTTCCCTGTTTCTCGGTATCTTGTGCTCTCTCGCTCTCTCTCTCTCTCTTTTCTCGATATCTTGGTTGATGGAATTTGCAACATAGTTTGTAATCTAAGTCTCACTGGAAGTCATTTTGGGTTGCTGTAGCCGCTGTTGGAGATGAGCGCAAGACGATCAATGACGTGTCTGGAGGAAATTGTTCATTGTTCAGCTTTAATGGAGCAGCGAGTGCTGTCTTGGAGCCACCAACTACAATCACACGGCACCGAAGACCCTCCGCTGTTCCACACCGCAGACCTGTGAGCAGTGTAAATGTCACGTTTTGTAATTAAAAAGCAGTGTGAATTTTAAATAAACACCTGCCAGCCACATCCTTTACTTTCATCTTAATAGCCAGGCTTCTTTTTTTTCCCAAAATCTTCCTCTCTTTGTGCGCGCCGTGTGATTGACGGCTCCCTGATGGAGCTGCAGGTGGAATCCAGACACATAGAATTGCGCGGTTATGAGAGCAATCGCACCGCTCACTCCTGAAGTCAACCAGGCCTCACACTTCTCACGCCGACTCCGAGTGGGAGGTCGAAAATGTCGCTGGAAAAGAAAACTGCTTCATGTCGCCTCGCTGGCAAAAGACCTGCCGCAAAGATGAGGATATCGCAAATACAGTATGGAAAGTCGCCTAGGAGATGGAGGAGGATGTGGGCTGGGGATCGGTGTCTCAGCGCTTCAGGTTACGAGCGAATGAGCAAACGAATTCAAATCCGAGCATCACCAAGCTGTCACCCACAACTCTACAGTCTATAGTTTAGGTTTAGGATTTAATACATATTTCAGCATGGTTTTATGCTTGTTCTCTTGGATGGTTTTGTTCCACTGCTCATGGTATTGTTGAGGAACTAGAAGAGATAGAACAAAGTTTCCCTCTAAAATATGCTTTAACAGTCATTAAAGTTGTACCCTAATAATACAGCTACATATTATTTTTTTAAAGGTCCCATATTTTAACCCCTGTTAATGCCCCAGCTGAAATACCCCTCGGATAGAACATTTTTACATCTCAAACTCCACCTACCTCATCTAAAGAGGTAGCACTGAGAAAGGGTTTATATTTTTATATGATGTCACAATAGGGAGGGGATCTAATTTGCTTGTTTAAGCCCCAATACAAAAATGTGAAAAAAGAAAAAAAAAGAGGGAATATTGTTTATTCTTCCTTAAGCCATTTAGATATTTGTTGATATTTGTTCCATTTAATAATTGTTAAAAATACACTTTTTTTAGACATAACTGTTATATAAGTATAAGTTTGTATAATGTGAAAATCATAGCTAGAAGTTATTCTAAGTTATTCTATTTTAATTATAGACACCAAAATTCTGACTGCCCAACTCAAATTAGTAACTTTTTTGAGTTGTTTAACTTTTCTTCTCAACTTTGGTCCCTGTTTTACTATTTACATGTTTGACTTAGAGGTCACGTTTTTTTTATATATATATATATAAAAGTTTCTTTAATGCATTTTAAAATAGGAGTTAATTGAAACGTTTGGCTTCAAATCATAATGTGTGGAAGAACGTGTAAATGAAAGGCCCGCGTGTATTCCCACGCCGGTTAATGAGAGAGTGTTCAGCAAATATCTCAGCGTAAAGGCTCCGTTTCACTGCGTTTAATCACGGCGAGTTAATTGAAATCTGTTTGCCGAGGAGCTTCAGTAACCAGGGAAGCGTTCAAGGTGAAAATAAAATATTCACTCGGAGCTTTTGGAAGCCATGCCGCATGAAATCTTTTTAATATAGCTCAGCAACCGTGTGGTGCATAAGAGGAAATTTAACTCGGGCCGTAAAGGTCAGTAGTGTTTGTCATGAAATATAACTGTGCTTGCTTTATGAGGTCATAAAAACATTTCTGAGGAATTTCAAGTTAGTAGTACGGACGTGTATACTGGTGATTGGAAAATGGACCTGTTGTAATTTAGCCCAGAAATCAATAGCCTGGGAATTTAGTCAAATAAAAAAGTTTTTGTCCATCTTTAAATAGAACATGCTCAATGGTTCTGAGGTGGAACACTATCTAACTTTGGGAACTTTGCTTCCTCTAGGCTTTCTATTCTCCTCCATCTTTTTATCACAGGCATCAACTCCAATAGGAATGACTTGCAATTTCATTCCATACTAATAGAGTCACAATATTTTGATTTGCATATGCATGAGGGGGAAAAAAAGTGGCTGGTGTACAAGGTAGAAGCTTTTCCAACCATAATATGTGGAGAAAAGTTCTGGAGAACTTACAGCAGATGTCTTTAAGCACAGCCATTCGAGAGACGCACCACCTAAAGTGAAGGATCAAACAGTATCCCTGAAACTAGGATTAGGATGAAGATGGGACACAAGAAACAAAGGAATAAGATTTGCACATCAGTTAAAATAATGGAAATACTGTTTAAACTAACGGTGGCATATAGTAGCGTGCTAAAAAAAAAGAGCCAAATAAATACAACAATGCAGGAAGTAAAATTATACTAATTCTCTATACCGTTTTACCCTGGACAAGGTCACTGGAAACCTGGAGCCTATCCCATGGGATTTACAAGCTTCCAATCCATCATAGGGCAAACACACTACAGGGAATTGGGAAATGGCAATTAGCCTAATCTGCATGTCTTTAGACAGTGGGAGGAAACAGGGAGTACCTGGAGGAAACCCACCAAGCACAGCAAGAACATGTAAACTCCACACACACACAAACAGACCAGAGGTGGTAATCGGCCCCTTGACCTTAGAAGTGCGAGACTACAGTACTAACCATAACGCCACCGCAACACCTAAAATTATACTGCACAGTATTAATATAGGAAATATTAACAGTGTTAGACTACAGTAAAGACTGCAGCTAGGCTACTAGGTAGACATCTGACCTAGGAACTAGCATTGTAGTAAACAGTTTAACCCAAAATGTGATTTTACATTACAGTAAATAACATAACAAAAATGTAGCAGTATACAGTAAGAAACCAAACATTATAGCAAGCAAGCTAACCCAGGAGCTAGCATTATACCAAAACAATGTTACAGGAAGTAGACTTGTAGGAATAATGTTCGATTATTAACATGATTAATGAGCAAACATGCTAATATACCACAAAACCTAGCCATAAAAACAAACAGGCTAACTCTTGACATGTGTACAGAGGATTATAATTAACAGGCTAATTAAAGTCACATCCTAGCAGTAAATAAACTAGCATTGGAATAAACAGACTAACTGGTGATGTCACATTCCTATGAAGTGCTAAATCGCTATGAAGACATCCAGAGTTTGTATTTCTTTATTTTTCTTTCTCTCCTTGTCAATCTGACACTGTGTGATCAGGAAGCCTAATGAGGACTCAAGGGTTTAACCTTCGGTTCCTCGCATCCCAAAGGCTCCGACATCATAACACCTCTCTCTTCCTCTTTCCCTTTTTCCTGTTCTCGCTCTTTCCCTCAGACTCTTTCTCTCCCAGAATCTCACTCTCTGTGCCGAGCGCTAATGGGAGTTCTAGCTGCAGGCTGTTTGAAATAAACATGTTCTTCAAAATGTCAAACCTTGTCACATACACACACACCCACTCCTCACAGCTTCCAGTGATGAAGGGAGTAGGCTAAAGGAAAACGACATACGTTGTGTTTTTTAGCGTTATAGTAAACAGACTAGCTCAGGAACTAACTTTATATTCCACCGGCTAATTAGGGAATGTGCAAATTCCAGACGTAACACTGAAATATAACTGCTAATTCAGGTAAAATATAAGGCTAAAGTAAAAACAAGTATATTATAATGAATTGGCTTATTCAAGAGCTAAGATCATAGCAAAAATCTAATTCTGGACACTGCAACATTTATAGTTAGCCACCTAACCTAGTCCCTAATTATAGTTTCTAAACTACAGTAGCATTAGAAACAACCAAAAAAAAAAAAAATATATATATAGGGTTAGGGTTAGCAATATATTAACCAGTCTAACCAAAAAACTAGCATTAGCAGGTATATATTTTATACAGTATGTATATTTTTTAATCATACTTAAAACCTTAAACTCAGCAGTAACTACTTGGAGCTAGCATAAACTTCCCGCTCATAGCTTGTTTAATAAGAACCCTGGAACTTATTTCACAAATAAAAATGTCCACATTAAAAGCTATCAAACACCTTTGTGCAAGCCTACTTAGCTTAATTGTGATCTCATGGCTCATGCTAACTAATGCAGGAGCAACATTCTGTGGCTAGCAAACGTGGCTGTCTGTGTACAGTAGCTATGCTAACTGAACCCTGCCTCTGAGATAAACTCCAAAGTTTATAAAGACTAAAGTTAAAACAAAATCTAATATATATATATATATATATATATATATATATATATATATATATATATATATATATATTAAATCGCTTTAACATTTTGGAAAATTAAGAGCTAACTTAGATAGATAGATAGATAGCAAACATGGTAAAGCACGAACTTGACAAATAATAATTGGGCTAAAAACGAAAATAGGATTGTAGTAAACAAGGAATTTGTTTCTGCATAATTATAGGTTCCTAAAGTTGAGATTGCTTTTAAAATTTTAATTTAAATGTAATTATTATTTAATTGAAGATAAAAAAATAATCATTTGCATATTTTAATCTTAAATATGTTTAATAAAAATATATTTTTATTAGCATAAAATGTAGTTTATGTTATTGTGTATTTATAAATATTTATTTTTCATTTCTTGTCATAAAATCTAGCTCATAATATGAAATTTAAATTTTAACATAAGTTTTTTTTTTCTTAGTAATATTTACTCACTCATTCCCTCATTCCCTCATGCTCGATACCACTTTATCCTGTACACAGGGTCGTGGGGGCCTGGAGCCTATCCCAGGAGACGTTGGGGTGCCGAGGCACATACACACACTCACATGCTCATTCACACACTGTAGGCTGCATGTGTTTGTACTGTGGAAGGAAACCCACCAAAGAACATCCAACCTCCATGTACACAGACCCTGAGGCGGGAAACGAACCCGGACCCAAGTAAAAGTGCTGCCTAATAAAATGTACATCTTTTTTAAAAAATTATCTAGTTTTCATAATATAACATCTACACCCTTTTTTATTCTATTTTTCAATTATTTGAAATAAAAAATTTAATAAATAGCTCTAACTATGTTTTTTTTTTTTTTAATAAAATCTATCATTTTGTTTTATTTCTCCGCGTTTGGAAATAAACTTTTGATATAGATAGATAGTGAACAGGTTAAAGCATCAAGTTGACATCGATTAATTGAGCTAAAGTGGGAACTGGAATTGTAGTAAACAAGGAAAATAAGTTTTGTTTGCTTAAATTTTGGTTATTTTTAAAGTAGCACAATATTTCCTAATGATTTTTTTTGTTTTATAAAAACAGTCAAAAACAGCTGGTTTATTATTATTATTTTTTAATCTAGCTGTATTTTAAATCAGAACCTGATAACTAGCATCAATGTAAAAGGTTCAATAATCCACAAAATGAACCCTGCAAGATTAGATCATTAACTTTCAAGCTGGTTAGAATATAACATTAGGATTAGAATTAAATTTGTTGTATTCATGAATGTAGAAAAACCACACATGCTAAATGGCGTGTTTTTTGTTTTTGTTTCCTAGCACGCATTGTACCTACTGTGGCATCAATGGACTAACTGAAATTTAACCCACTTTCATTTTAAAAATAGACATAACAGATCCAGTGCTTAAATTGAACAAAAGAAAATCACTTTAAATCAGTCCAGTGTTTTTCCTGAACTAGCAATGGTGGCTAATATCATCTGATAAAGACCTAGCAAGTCTTTTTCAGGAAAAATAAATAAATAAATACAAATCGGCTCACATCAGTTACACTCTTACAAGAAAAACAAAAAACAAGTGGCTATCGCTAATTAAACCCTAGATCACTTTCACACAAAATGGTAAAGAAATAAATTACGATACAGGAATCAGACCTTGGAGATCGACAAATAAATAACTTCATGCTGATTAACTCACTGATTCTTTGCTAGCCTTGGTGGCATGTCGGCCTACAGTAGCTGTGACAAACTAAACAAGGTTCTCCTCAGAGCTGCAAGAAAAGAAAAGAAATGCTGAATTGATTTATTGACAACTTTGAATGAGTGCACATGCATGTCCAAGCAGCTAATTTCATTTCTTCTGCTTCCACATTTTGAATCATGTCATGTGAGGAAACAATAAATTCTAACACTTTTTTTAATTCCTTGTGTTGACTTGGTGGAACTAGCGAGTGTATTGTATATTTTCGCTGGTGACGAATCTCCCTGTTTTGATTTTGACCTGATTTCTGCTAAAGTGTCTCCAGTCTCAGAGGTCTGCTGTCAGCCTGAGTGGAAATCAAGATGAATAAATAAAATAGACGGCGTGCTAGATTGCTTCCCGGAGCTCGGGTTAATTCTTCATCCCTGCGGTTGTTACTGTGAATGAGATGAGCGTAATATTGTCGCTATAATTGCGAAATGGCTCCTTCACTTAGATTAACCCCAAACCCTAATTAGCATAGCCGTCACAGCGTAAAGTTTTACGGAGAATCAGGATTCCTGACTGGATCTCCTGAAGGCCACCAATGGACGGGTTCACGCAGGCTGCCACTTAGCGCAAACACTACGGGTCGGCTCATTCATTGTGAATAAGATGAGCTAAGAGCTTTGATGAATAATGTATCGTGAGGTCCGTGTGATGGACGGGTTCACGTTTCTTTCCTCTGACTTCATGTCTTTATGGCTTTGATCTCAGCGATGCGAGATCGCTCGCCATTCCTGTCATGCCGACTTTAGCGCTGTTGCACAGGTTCTACATCATTTCAGGGCCGTCCGCTGAGATGGCAGAAACATTCTGATCATACAGATGCAAAAAGAAAGTTCCTTCATCAAATCTCAGGCTTAGAATGACGACAACGCCACCAAATGACATTTGGCCATCCATTAGCATGGACTTTTATTCTGATTGCTAACACTGGTATCACTGGTACAGCAATTCTATGGTAATAAGCATTCAAAATGTCCTTTGTTTAATAATATATTATATAGTGAAACCTACGTTCATTATCGAAGTGTTACACACATACAGTAAACAAGATCCCTGCTAGCATCAGTGTAAAACATTCAAGCAACCCAGGAACTACTACTGTATGTACTAGAAGATGGATAGATAAATAATAAACAGGGTAAGGCATAAATTATACTTATAGTAAGTAGGTGGAAATAGCATTAAAGCAAACAAGCTGAAGTTAGTTTTCTTTTATGTGTTTTTTCTGTGGTCAATGTGAAGCTTTCACATCAGATTGTTCAAAAGCAAGTTGGCTCAATCTATTTATTCAATCTATTTGTTTTAAATTTAGCTAAACTTTTAATTAAAATGGTTACCCAACTTCACCAATATTGTAAAGCACATAACTAGCATCTGTGCAGAATGTTTAGCTAACCCTGGAATTCAAATCTATTCAATAAGATTTTATTTGTGTAGCGCTTTTAACCACTGTCATTGCCAAAAAAGAAAAATATGGAAGTTTGTATGAAATGTGAGTGTGTGTGAGTCAGAATGATCAGATGGTCCCTGATGAACGAGCCGAGGGCGACGGTGCTGAGGGAAAACCTCCCTGAGATGGTGATAGGAAGAAACCTCGAGAGGAACCAGACTCACCAGGGAACCCATCCTCATCTGGGTGATAACGGAGAGCAGGGATTGATCTGATCTCATACTGTGTGTTAGGAGGCTGGAAGTTTAGTAGAACAGGAGACGTGTTTAAGTTCATATGGAGTCCAGTTGGTTATTGGAGGCTCAGGTAGACTGTAGGAAACTCCAGTCCTGAACTATCGAGCGACTGCAGTCACGAGTCCTCAGAGAACAGCTGTCAGCATCAGCCGAGGCCAGAAGCGTCTTTGTGGTAAAGTGGAACCGTCCCCAGTCACCACACGCATCCCAAACAGACCACACGGGGCATCCATGCGACAAGATTTCCAACCAGAAGCACCAGGATGAGACAGACAGGTCCAGGGGTAGAGGGGGGTCTGGATCACTGGCAGCTCAGGAACAACATGTGCAATGAGAGAGAGAGAGAGAGAGAGAGAGAGAGAGAGAAAGAGGGAGAAATACCAGTTAGGTCTGGTCACAGTCACGTAATGTATAAGGGAAATGTATATTTTTGTAGCGTGCAAGCAGGGACTCCTGCAGGACTAACTATGGCAGTATAAATAAAAGCCTGAGCCAGAAGGAAACACAGACATGAGAGTCCCTGGAATGTAAAGCAACCAGTTGCTCCATCGGAATTAGCATTGCTAACATAGATACATGGATATTAGCTCTTTTTTTATTGTATACCCAGATAAATCTTTTAAACCAATTTGTTTTAAATTCAAAAAGAAACAATCAATCAAAAAGTAAATCCAGCTCTTAATTTAAAAGGCTACCTTGTTTTTTTGTTATTCATAAAAATAAATTAAATATAAAATAATTCTACTCCCTCTTGCTCATGTGAAGAGTGTTTATCCCGTAGCCTCTCCAGGGGTAGAGCTGGTGGTACACCCTGGTTGCCAGTCCATACCAGGGCACACAAGTTCACTCACACACTACGGGCAATTTTGAAACAACAGTTAGCCTCATCTGCATGTCTTTGGAATGTGGGAGGAAACTGGAGAACCCAGAGGAAACCCACCAAGTACAGGAAGAACATTTATTTAGCTTCATTTCTGAAATGTTGCCTGATTTTCTTTTTCGCTTTTGGTTCAACAGCAGAGATTGATTAACATTAAAAACTTTACACTATGTTACTTACGAGTGCATGTCCAGAATTAATGGCACCTGTGAAAGATACCTGCATGAATGTTTGTGACATTGTCACACAGTGTTTAAAAAATTTTCAGATTTTCTAATTTGTCATTTTTATGCTATGCTATGCTATGACGGTAAGCATATCATGATTGATGTTTGTGTTATTTGTGTTAGATTCATATACGTAGATTTGCTGTATTTCTTTTTCTTAAGGGAGCCAATAGTTGTGCAGTTGTTTTGCAGTAAAACAGACGCAGGTGAGAGGTATGATTCTCGTATAAAGGCCCATCACTGAGTCGGTGTCGGTGTCCCCGAGCGCCTGGCTGATCTGAGCGAGTGAATTACCATGGCCCCCTATGATGTATCGGCCAGGTGAGAAAGGTTTAGCTGTGTTTCGTCAGGCTGATCGATGGCACACACTCCTCCGCAGTGAATTGCTTGCCGTGGCCTATTTCTTCCTCTTTAGCCCCGGAGGATTGCGCTTCCAGGGTTCGCTTCATTCCTCCAGCTGGAGAAGGATTTAGGCGTGGAAATGGACCTGGACGGAGGTGTGCTGGCTTTGTTTGTTTCATTACGTCCTGCAATCAGCTCGCTCGGCGCGGATTCGTCGCGCTTTTCCTGAGCGCTGGTGCTGGAACAGGATCAGATTTTTCCTCCTGGTCGCCGCAGACCTTCATTAGATTGCAGATTATCGCCTGTCACCGCAGAATCTTCACGCTCCATTGAAACCGATTCGCCTGGTCACACAGCCGGTTTATGAAAAAATGGGATTTTATTGAAATTTTATTCCTCCCACATGATGGGAGTTTTCCAAAAGTGTTCCATGTCTATGACTTTAAAAATCTCTCAGGGCCAAATGTTTCTGAGCTCCAGCTAAGCTGCACCTTCCAGGGACTTCTCATTTTATGATACATTATTTCTGGCTTTTTCTTTCAGTACTGACACTACTGTACTTAACCGAAATAAATTGGTTACATCTAGGTGGTTTTAAAATTTAGTTTAAAAAATCTCATGATTTTATAAATCTAAATCTTTTTTTTTTTTTTTCCTACATATGTCCATGATTTTGCTTTGATTCTGTCATGCTGCTTTGCGGCAATGGTCACTGTTAAATTGCGCTATACATTTATTTATTTATTTATTTTATGAATTGAACTGGATTATTATTATTTTTTTGTGTGTGTGAATTTGCTTAGATTTAATACAGTTCACATATTAATAATTTAATTTCTTTTAAAATGAAATCTGTTACTTTTTTCTTTTTAGTAGCACATATTTTTTTACTTTTTTAAATTTAGCTTTTAATATAGAATTTGTTTTTCTTGTCAAATTTACATAAAAAAAAACAAAAACTAAATCTAGCCTTTGTAATATAAAGTGTTAAATGTTTAGTTTTTTGAAACTGAGCTTTTTGTATATATAAAATAAAGTTTTGTCTTTTGAAAATAAATCTAGCTTGTAATTTTTTTTTGTTAATATATGCAGGTTTTGAAATCCATTTTTTGCATATAACATATGCATTTTTTTTTCTGATTTATTTCCTGTACTTTCTAACTTAATTTTTTATTTTATTTCATTTTTCTCAACAGGTGATTGGAAGCTTTTTTAAATTATTATCTTTGTTGTTGTTATTTTTTGCTTCTTTGTTGTTGCTGCCTGTTTTTCTGTTCCTTCCGTCCTTCCTTCTTTCTCTGCCATCATCATTGCAAAATGACATAAATTGACCTTCTTTGATGCAAAGTAGGCGTGGCAACATACATGATTTTAATTATTTATTCATTACACACTTTATCTTTATGCAAATGAAAAGTGAAAAGAAATCGGTGAACACCAACAAGAATGATGAACAGTGTTAAGCCTGCCAGCTACTTTTAATTTAAGAACAAGCACCTAAATACATATTCATCCGTGTTCAATGTATCCTGTCTGTCTAGTTTGTCTTTTTGTTAAGTAATAATAATATCATTCTAGTTGCAGGCTCCAGTCGACTCCTCTGACACCCATGTGTTCCAATATTAATGGCACTCTCCTTCCTGCCTGCGTCTTAATGTAACATTGATGAGTCCAGGGAGGATCTGCATCGAGCTGCCGAGGACGACACATCGATCGTCTGCGTCCCTCTGTGGACGGCCATGCTGGCTGTGATGGATGTGGAACGGGTGTGTCTGTATCTACGTCTCTCTCTCACTCTCTCTCTCGGGTCCTCTATCTGGTTTAAGGATGTGAACCCAGGCGCAAAACAAGCCGGGAGTCTCGCACCTCTGTCCTGAGGGAAGTCATGTGGTCAGAGTCACCAACGTTACAGAGAAGCTATCAACCTGAAATTCACTCGAACTGCAACTGTGATCGGAAAGTTTCCACTATACACAAACACACACACACACACACACACACACACACACACACACACACACACACACACACACACAACAAAAATGTACTCGTAAAAATAGCTAATTATTGAAATTATTATACTTCTTTTGCATTTCTAAAAATTTTCACTATAGAGGGAGGATCTGTGCTGTTTATTCGTTTTAATTAATTAAGTATAATTTGTGAAAATATGCATGTGTGGGTTGCGGGTGTGAGAGAGATTTGAGTTTTGTTTCTAGCCTTCTGCTCTTTGTTTATCCATTATAGTTGTTTTCTTCTGTACATACTCATCTGGATTATTTCCTTTTCTTTTTTCCTTCTTCCTTAAAATTCTAAAATTAGATAACTATTTAATCTTATATTTATTTTATTGTTCATATATTTTATTTTTTATATTTATTTAATTATTTATAGTTATTCAATTACTTATTTAACTAGCAGTTGCACAATTTTCACCAAAATATTCTGCAGTTATGGTTTTAATTCCTCTAAGAAATCCTGTCACATTACCTCATGCTAACTCCAGATAGCATGACAGCCATGAAGATGGCTAGCTCGTGTTAGCTACCTAGCCACATTAATAGTGGTGAAGATGAAAGCTAGCTTGTGATAGCTACCTAGCCACCTTCATATCTAGAAAGATAAAAGCTTGTGTTAACTACCTAGCCACATTCATAGCAATGAAGACAAAAGAAATAGCTTGTGTTAGCTACCTCGCCACATGAATAGAGATGAAGATAAACACTAGGTTATGTTAGTATCTAGCCACCTTGATATAGATAAAAGCTAGCTTATGGTGTAGTCTTACTTGATCTTAGATCATAATATTCTCTATAGATAGACACTACAGTATATAGACACTATAGATCATAATATTATCATCGATCGCTTACAAAATCACATACTGTAGATATTCAGGGACAGGCATTAAAATGGTTTAGATCCTACCTGTCTGATTGATACCATTTTGTAGATCTGAATGGAGAACAGTCTGGTGTAATTCCAGTGAAATATGGAGTCCCACAAGGTTCAGTTTTAGGACCTCTGCTGTTCTCAATATACATGCTTCCCTTGAGTAACATCATTAGAAGACATGGGATTAGTTTCCATTGTTACGCTGTGATATTTTTATGTTATGCACTCAATATCCAGTTATACATCTCAACAAAACGAGATGAAATACCCAAGCTGTCTAGACTAACTGAGTGTATCCAAGATATAAAAGATTGGATGAACGATAATCACTTTCTTTTGCTAAATTCAGATAAGACAGAGAAATTACTTATTGTCCAGTACACAACAGCTCTCAAAATTCAGCTTGCGTTTAGAAGGATGTTCTGTTACCACCAGCTCAACAGTGAAAGACCTGGGTGTAATCTTAGACAGCAACTTATCCTTTGAAAATCATATTTCCAATATCACAAAAACAGCCTTTTTCCACCTTAGAAATATTGCCAAGCTGAGGAACATTTTATCTGTTGTGACGGGGGACCGTACATCTCTTCCAATATTCACACAACTTTATGCACCAAACGACAGTTCAGCACCACAGACAGCGGAAAAGGGGTGGGGCGCCGTAACGCTTCCTATTTTCATTCAGTGTCCTGGAGACATCACACGCCTATAAAAGGGGAACGAAACTCCAGTCTGGTGAGTAGAATTTGGGAGACCTTAATGGTGCTAATTTCTTGGCCATTGTCTCAGGCTTTTCAGACTCCACCAGCTCCGGCGAACGCCAGAGCTGGGCTGCTGCCTCCACGCACGCATCACCTTCCACCTCCAGCCCAACATGTTGCTCCCACAGTTCGACCGTGCGAGACGACACCACCTCACACCCTTAGAAAGGGCTACTACACTCAACTTTCTCTCTACATGCTCACTCCCTCTCCCTTCCCTTCACTTTACAAGCACCACAAATAAAAACACGTTCAACAGCACCTGCCGTCTCCATCTGTGTCTGTGCCCCGCTTGAAAAGAAAGCTTTACACTGTATGTGAGGCAGAAAAGCTGGTTCATGCGTTCATGACCTCCAGACTGGACTACTGTAATGCATTACTGGGTGGCTGTCCTGCATCCCCTATAAACAAGCTACAATTAGTCCAAAATGCAGCCGCCAGGGTTCTCACTAGATCAAGAAATTTGATCATATAACCCCAATATTATCATCCCTGCGCTGGCTACCTGTTCAGTTTAGAATTAATTACAAAATAGCATTACTTACGTACAAGGCTTTAAACAGTTTGGCTCCCACATACCTAACCACAACGTTACAATCCCCCACGCTCCTTAAGATCACAAAACTCCAGACTTCTGGTAGTTCCCAGAATATCAAAATCTACAAAAGGAGGTAGAGCATTTTTATATTTAGCTCCAAAACTTTGGAATAGCCTTCCAGACAGTGTTCGCGGCTCAGACACAGTTTCCCAGTTTAAAAGTAGACTCAAGACGCATCTCTTTAATCTGGCATACACGTAACTCATCCCATAACCTCATACTCCAGTACATCTATCCTGAATGCACCAGATCCCCGAGGCATCTGGTGCCAGCTTCAGTAGACAGAGGCCGACCCTGCGAGGACCCAGAGGCATCCAGAGAAAGACCTGCTTGAACTTTCAGCTGCATAACACACATGATGTTATATAATTTCTGCTATCTGTTATCACCCAAATGAGGATGGGTTCCCTGTTGAGTCTGGTTCCTCTCAAGGTTTCTTCCTATTGCCATCACAGGGAGTTTTTCCTTGCCACTGTCGCCGTCACCCTTGGCTCGCTCATCAGGGACAATCTCATTATGTAGACACATTTCTGTCATACATAGACACTTCCATAAATTTTCTTTTCATTTTTGTGAAGCTGCTTTGAGACAATGACCATTGTTAAAGTGCTATGGAAATAACATTGAATTGAATTGAATTGAATTGAATTGAATTGAATTGAATGTTAGCTACCTAGCCAGCTAGCTCATGTTACAGTAGCTACCTAGCCACCTTCATAGTGATGATCAAAGCTAGCTTGTGTTACATACCTAGTCACCCTCATACCAATGAAAATAAAAGCTAGCTTATGTTAGCTACCTAGCATCTTCATAGTGCTGAATATTAAAGCTAGCTTGTGTTAGCTACCTAGCCACCTTCATACCAATGAAAATAAAAGCTATGTCATATTAGCTACCTAGGCATCTTTATAGTGATAAAGATAAAAGCTAGCTCGTTTTACCTACTTAGCATCTTCATAGCGATGAAAATAAAAACCTAGTTCATTTTAACTACCTAGCATCTTTATAGCAATAAAAACAAGCAAGCTTGTGTTATCTACCTAGGCACCTTAATACAGATAAGATAAAGAAAAGCTAGCTCAAGTTAGCTCTCTAACATCTTCATAGCAATGAAGATAAAATCTAGCTCAATTTTGCTATCTAGCCACCGTCATAGTAATGAAAATAGAAACTAGCTTGTGTTAGCTACCTTTTATAATTTACCACTTAGAAAATCTAGCTTGTAATTTCTTTTTGTGAAGATAAAAGCTAGCTTGTGTTAGCTACCTAGCCACATTCACAGAACCAAAGCTGATGATGATGATGAGGACTTTTTTTTTTTTTTTTTTTAAAGGAGGACAAACTGCTGATGTAGAAAACACATTGTGTCTCTGTGGCTGATTGATCTCCCACTGCTGCTCCACCTGTCTTCCTTCTGATTCTCCTCACAGGACCCGGACACACACGCACGCGCACACGCGCACACACACACACACACGCACACACGCACACACACACACACTTTAAAGGAGTTTATCGGGTCCATCTGAGTCATTAAAGTTGAGTCACATTTCTGTCTGGTGTTTTTGTTGTCTATTATTTTTTTCTGCTTTTCACATTGCACCGACTTTGACATTTTCCCTCCTTTCTCTTTTCCCCGTATTTTTTTTATTATTTCTTGTTTGTATTGAATGCATCGTTTATTATTATTATTGTCATTATTCCAATCTTTCTCCCGATCTTTTTTCCTTAATTTTTTTCTTTATTATTCTTTCTTTGCTGCATTTTCATTCCTTCCATTTCTTTCTTTTTCTTTTCTTTTTTGTCTTTATTTATTTACAAATTTATTTCTCTCTTTTTCTTTCTTTATTTCTTTTTTTCTTACTCTTTCAGTATTTTATACATTATCCCACATATAAAGTTTCTCGTTCATTTTTCCTTTCTTTTTCATTGTTTGTGATTTTTGTTCTCTTTCTGAAAGGTCTGTTTTTTCTTTTTAAATCTTCTGCGCTTTTTTCCCAACATATACTGTTTTTCTTTTCTTTTTTCTTTCAATTTCCCTCTTCTTCTTTGCCATTTCTCTTCTTCTGACTTGTTTGGGTTTTGTTCACTCTTTCTTCCTTCTCTCTCTCCCTTTCTTTCATGTTTTTCCTTCTTTCTGTATTTCTCCCTTTTACAGATGTTCTTTCTTTTCTTCCTGTCCATGTTTCCCTTTTCTGTATTTTTTACATTTTAATATTCTATTTTTTTCTTTCTTTCTTGTTTTCTTTCTTTCTTTCTTTTACTGTGCTACTGGCAGATGATAGGAAACTTTTCGTTTGAAAAGTCTCGAAAATATATATTTTTTAAGATTAATCAACTGTTAAATTAGTTGTAATTTATTATTCAATGACTAACGTGTTAAATTGACTCCACTCTGCAGTCCTCTTCCTCCTCTCAGCTTTCAGACATCTAATTCTTGAACTGAGACTCGGAGCCCTGACTGTAAAGTCATCAGTACATTTCATCTCAGTGCCTAAAGGCTCAAACTGCTCCACAGCGCCTCGGTTGTGAGGTTAATCGAAGGAGCCCATGGCTGCGGCGCGGGAGTCTGAGCCATGAGTTTCAGCGCTCCGTGAGTTGGGATTAAATTCTGCAACAGCAGCAACAGAAACTAACGGCTAAGGAGGAACTTGAGGTCCTGGACAATCAACGGTTCCACTCATTAGACAGGGGAACCTGTTTGGCTAATTAATTGGGTAATTAACTCACAGACGTGAACAGTGCACATAAAGTTAAAAGTCTTAATTAGAATGTAGAGATGTTTAATTAAAAGGATGTTTGTTGAGAAAAAGAGTCGATTACAGGAACCTCAGGAGAGAGATGTTTAGGAAATCACATCGCTTGTGGCAAACATCGAGACTTTAGCGAGGTCGCCAACAAAATTGCGATTGTTTGATGACTTTCAATTCTGCTCTTGTGTTGAAAAACCAACAACTGAAAAATATTTCTGGTATTAGAGTGAGATCAGTCTGTACGAGCAGAAGGCAGGCTGTACTTGGATCCGGCTACTATGTTCTCAACATTTGGCACTAAAAATAAAGCCATGTAGGCCACATAGTCTGCAGACTCAGAGAAATTGGATTCTGGTTATTTTCCCTTTGAGCCTCATTAGCAACTCAGAACATTGCTCTCAGAATATTGAGGGACAGGCCTTTCCGTTTATACCAGCAGTGATGTGTTCAAGTGCTGGAGATCTGCCAATCTCCACAATCTTAACTCACCTGCTCAGGCTAATGACGATGTTTAGGAGCAACTGAATATTCAAGCCAGGTGTGCTCAATTAGAGCTGGAGCTACACTGGTAAACATACAGAAATTAGAGACTTGGGTATTGTTAATTATCTGGAGCAGCATCTGAGCTGGAGACTCTGTCATTATAAATAATTGAGAACAGGATTTCAGAGGTTTGGAAGGCTCTGTGTGGTGGTAGACCTTTCAGGAACTAAATGCAGATAAGTTACATGATGAATCTCTAGCAGCATGGCTTGAGCAGATATGTTGGTGGTTTTAAATGACCAGGAACAGTGTTGCAGGAGGTTGAAAGGTTTAACACGTGATACAGTAGTAATAGAAAAAAAAAAACCTGGTAGATATACGATACAGTAAATTTCAAAAGTATGGTTTGGCCTAAAGTTCAGGTGAATATAGTATATACATCCAGGAACAAGATTTGCTGGGGACAGAAGGTTGTACAGGGTGGAATAAAACTTCAAAATTATAAATCTTCAAGACCAGGGCTTGGCCTAAAGTCTTGGTAACAATATATGTCTGCTGGGGTTCAGAAGGTTGGCCAAGGTGGTAGATCATCAGGAAAACAATTCTGATAGATATAAATCTACAAGAGCAGTGTTCAACCTAAAACATTGGTGAATATATAAATCCAGGAACAAGAGGTGCTAGGGATGAAAGTGAAAGGCTATACAAGGAGGTACATCTTCAGGAAGAAAAAAAAAGTTTATAGTGTTAAATCTCCAAGAGCAGGATTTGGACCAAATATCATTGACGGTAATATAAGTCAGGAACAGTGCTTAGAACATGCTACATGGTGGTAAAAGAGTTTGAACTCAAACGTGAGTAGTTGAAATGATCAGAGCCTGGAGGCAGGGGGCTGGATGGTTCTACAGGGGATAGAGGGCTTGATCAGAAAGCTCAGTGGTTATAAATATCTCACTACAGGGCTACAGAGGCTTAAACAGTTCTGCTGGGAGGTACAGAAGATGGTCAGGAAGTAAATTATGATGATTTTGAATGTTCAGGAGCAGGATTTGATGGACTTCAAGGCCTGGCTGGACTGGATGCTTCTGGGAGATGCTTCAATATTAAAAGTATGGGACTACTAAATCTCCAGAAGCAAGGTTCACACTGAAGTCTTGGTGGTTCAAACTGATAAGGCATGGCATGGGTATTAGGGAGTTGGAAGGCTTTTGCTAGATTTTAGATCTATAGAAATAAAACTCCTGGAGTAAAATGTGCTGAAATCTGAGTGGTTATGGGTTAACGAGAAAGGCAGTGCTAGAGATTGGAAGGTTCTTATCAGGAAGTAAATTCTGGTACATCTGTTAAATTCCAAGAGCTGAAGTCTTGATTGTTTCACATGACCAGGAGCAAGGTTTCAGGTGGTTGATCTACAGAATGGTAGATCTTTAGGACTAAAACTCGGGAACAGCTAAATCCCCAGGAGTACAACGTGCTGAATTCAAAGTGCTTACAGGTGAAAGGTGTTTCTGGAGATTGGGAGGGAAATCTTTTATGTAAATCCTACTTCTTCTGCGCCAAAGAGAAAATTTTAAAAAAAATGGCAAGATTATGCAGCTATAGGGAACAAGACTATTTTTGCAGATTGCGCTACGGACTGCTACTAGCAAGCCCAGAAGTAATAGCACATGTTCTAACCTCCTGGTCTGTATGTTCAATGCAGTTGTGTTTTGAGGATTGTAAGGAAACGACTTCTGACTAGCGCCAATGTTGGAAGGTGGGTTTATAGCAGCAAAGCTGGAACTGGTGTGGGTCATTCATTCATTCCTTATATATAGGAATATATTACGTAAATATTGTTTCGTAGCCATCAATAAATGAAACGTGTGTCGTACTGTAACAAGATAACCACATCATGCCTATTTACACCTCTCTCCACACATACTGTCTCTTCCTTTCAAACCCCATCTTTATAATTATATTTCTAATCATTTAGTGGCTCCTTGTTGTATTTCATGCTTCTGCTTTTTTCTCATGCACTCGTTGTCTTCTTTCCTCTCTCTCTTTTTATCTCTCTGCCTCTCTCACGTTATACATCTGTCCTCATCTTGCTCATGCCCCTTTTCTGCCTGCCAAACTCTCTGAGAGTGTGTCAGTGTGTTTGATCCTCTTTCCTCCAGAGTCTAGGAGAAAACAGGTTTGAGATCTCGCTGCGTGGGCACAAGCCTTTCCTCTTATTAACCGTGTGTGGATTTCCATGCCAACGCTGAAGCATGCTTTCTTACTATTTTAACCACGTCCTGTTCAGTCTCCTCTGGACCGGTGTAAAACCCGACAGCAAGAACATTGTCGGTCCAAATCAAATAGAAACTGTAAGGTAATTTATTTAGAGGCACGCTCTTGACAAAACTTTAATTCTTTTCTCCTGTCTGAAAAGATCAAAGAAAAGTTGAGGGTAGAATCATAACCGTAAACAAGTGAAGTGTGAAGATTAAAATATTTGCCTAAAAATCAGTGTCACAGTAAAGGAGGCGTCGTCTCTGTATGTGTCGGTCATGATGACGAAGGCGTGGCCTCTGTGCCTCTACAGTAAGTCAGTGTCCTCTTTTTCTTCTTGTTTTGTGTTGATTGGCATCCAGTAAGTTGCCTCTGCCTCAATGAATGCAGCTTGGCCTCTGTGCTTCTAAGTCAGAGTGAGGAAGACATGTCCTTTGTGCCCCAAGGTCACAGTAAATTTGGTTGTGGCCTTTGTTCCTCCATGTCTCAGTGGAGCGGGAATGTCCTGTGTGCCTTCAAGTCAGAGTGAGGGAGCTGCGGCCACTGTACCTCTAAGGCACGGTGAAGGAGACATGGCCTCTGTGCATCTTAGTTCAAGTCGGCTTTTATTGTCATTGCAACCATATACAGTTCGGTACACAGTGAAACGAAACAATGTTCCTCCAGGAACAAGGTGCTGCATACAACATGAATTAACAAAAAACTAACTCGCTAACTTAGAAACCTAATTAGCTGGCTAGCTAAGACAAGACAGCTCGAAAGGACAAGGTAGGTCCTCGGTTAAGACATTGGACTTCAAATCCCACGACCACCAAGTTGTCCCTTTGAGCAACACTCAATTGCTCAGATGTGTAATGAAAGAAAAATGCAAGTCGCTCTGGATAAGGGCGTCTGCTAAATACAAGCGTCTTTTGTGCCTCTAAGTCAGAATGAAGCAGGTATACCCTCTGTGCCTCCAAGTCAGGGTCAAGGAGGCGTGTCCTCTGTGCCTCCAAGTCAGAGTCAAGGAGGTGTGTCCTCTGTGCCTCTAAGTCAGAGTGAAGGAGGTGTGTCCTCTGTGCCTCCAAGTCAGAGTCAAGGAGGCGTGTCCTCTGTGCCTCCAAGTCAGAGTCAAGGAGGTGTGTCCTCTGTGCCTCTAAGTCAGAGTGAAGGAGGTGTGTCCTCTGTTGCACTACGTCACCGCAAAGGAGGCGTGGCCTGGTGAATCTAAGTCAAAGTAAAGTAGGTGTGTCCTAAATTACAGTGAAGGAGGCGTGTCCTCTGAGCCGCTACATCAGCGCGAAGGAGGCAACTTTGACCTTTGGCTAGTTGTTTCTTTTACTGTATGTATAAGTTTTCACACAGGATGCATCATGTTTAACTTGACTGACTTGGTTTCTGCATGAAGGCCCGGTATGTGGATATAATAACTGGTAGCATTCACCTTGATTACACCTTTTTTTCTCTTCTTCTTCGCTTTGGCAAGCTCTCCTCAAGCATTACGGTACATATCAACACTTCAGAAATAACTTTCTCTCCGAGGTTGTAAGGTGTGTTGCCTATGCAACTTGACTGACAGTATTTGAAGTTAGCAAAGTAAGTGTTGTAAGTGTCATGAATGTTTTATTTTTGTTTTAATTAACATTCATTATTCATTAATCATCTCTTCTCCTGGCATGCTGGATAATTTTCAGAAAAGTCTGAGTAATACTCGTTCTGATTCCACCTCGACTTTGGTACAGTCAGATTAATAAAGGCCAGGGTTAAAAGCCCTGAGTCTACGTTTGGTCGGTTTCGTGAAATGATGCTGTTCAGCTTCCAGGCACAACCCAAATGAGACAGAGATTGAGAAACTAGCACTGAACGATGGCGAGTGTGCCAGCATGACCGCTGGGATCGTATGAGCTCTGCTTGGTTTTGACAAAAGCCTTTTGTCTTGGCTTTCTGCTTGAACGGAACACTAACAGCCTGAGCCGCCACGTCCACTTTTTCTCCCCCACCTCCTCGAGACAGCTCTTCTCTCTCTCTTCTCTCTCTCTCTCTCTCTCTCTCTCTCTCTCTCT
>JAAGKR010009451.1:13149-26651 GCA_011419295.1 Clarias macrocephalus | reverse complement strand
GTATAAAAAGTATGTTTTTATCTCAATCAAGGTATTTAAAAGCACAAAAAATCTTGATATTAATATTATTATATTTTATATTTTAATATTTATTTATGTGTATTTTTGGAAATATAAATTTGTTACAATGCATTTTTAAAAGTCTGACCGTTTAGTCCTGGAAGCAAAATTACCTAGTACCTGATTTTTCTAAAGTTGGTACAGAACCATAAAATCAATAAGAATACATTTTTATTAAGTGCTTTGGCTACTTTTGTCTACACATCATCAAATTTACTTCGGAATTAAACATTTTAGCATGTGTACTATTATAGGAAAATATAATTAGAATTTATTTTAGATTAATTTTCAGATAAAATAAATCTGATGATTCCCTGCTGCAGTGCAACTCCGCGCCACCAGGCGGCGACATGCGGCCAGAACAATAAAACCAACAAAAATACATTTTATTAAAGCGCATTGGCCACTTTTGTCCAAAGATAATCAAATAAATTGGAATTAGTTTTAAGCAGGCTTATCAAATAAATTATGATTTGTTTTAAATACGTTTTCAGATAAGGTAAACATGACGATTCCATGCCGTGCCAGCAGGCAGCGACAACCAACCAAATCCATAAAATCAAAAACTATACATTTTATTAAAGTGCCATATCTACATTTGCCTACACATATAATACATTTTGAAATTAAACTTTTAGGTATATCATTCTAGGCAAATACAGAAAATTGTTATTAATTATTTTAACTACTATTTCAGATAAAAGAAACATGATTTTAACTTATCAAAATAGTCTGTAGTCTTATCAAATAAATTATTATTTGTTTAAATACGTTTTTCGATAAGGAAAACATGATGATTCCCTGCTGCAGTGTCACTCCGCGCCAGCAGGTGGCGACATGCAGCCAGAACCATAAAACCAACAAGAATACATTTCATTAAAGTGCCTTAGCTACTTTTGCCTACACATATAATACATTTTGAAATGAAACTTTTAGGTGTATCATTCTAGGCAAATACAGAAAATTATTATTAATTATTTTAACTTGATGTTTCAGATAAAAAAATAATAATAAACCTAATGATTCCTTGCTGCAGTGCAACTCCGCGCCACCAGGCGGCGACATGCAGCCAGAACCATAAAACCAACAAGAATAAAAAAAATTTAAAGTGCCTTGGCCACCTTTGTCTAAAGATAAACAAATAAATTGGAATTTAAGTTTTAAGCAGGCTTATCAATTAAATTATTATTTGTTTTAAATACGTTTTCAGATAAGGAAAACATCATGATTCCATGCTGCAGTGTGACTCCGCGCCAGCAGGTGGCCAAAACATAAAATCAGCAAGAATACATTTTATTAAAGTGCCTAGGCTACCTTTGTCTAAAGATAATCAAATTAATTTTTCAAATGAAACTTTTAGGTTTATCATTCTAGGCAAATACAGAAAATTATTATTGATTATTTTAACTGCTGTTTCCGATAAAAGAAACATGATGATGCCCAGCTGTAGTGCAGGCGGTGTCACTTGACCATAAAATCAGCAAGAATACATTTTATGCCTTGCCTAACTTTGTCTACAGATAATAAAATTATATTAAAAAATGTAACTCTATTCAAATACAGAAAAGTATTATTGATTATTTTTAACTAATTTTCTGAATAAAGAAACCGGATCCTTCCATGCTGCAGGGTGACTCCGCGCAACCAGATGGCAACAACTGGTCAGAACTTTTGTCTACATTAAAATCAAATTAATTTTAAAATGAAACATTTAGGCGTATCATTCTAGGCAAATACAGAAGATTATTATTGATTATTTTAACTACTCTTTCAGATAAAAACAAACAAACAAAAAAAACATGACGATTCCCTAGCAGAAACAAAACATTTTATTAAAGTGCCTTGGCTACTTTTATCAACACATAATAAAATCCATTTTGTATTTTTATTTATTTATTTATTTTTAGCCGGCGTATTATTATAACCAAGTATACTTATTATTTATTTCAACTTCACGTGCCCAGAACCATTAAATCAACAAGAATACATTTTATTAAAGTACTTTGGCTACCTTTGTTCACATATAATAAAGTGAATATTGGAATTTAACTTTTTAGCAGGCTAATTATATTCAATTAAATTATATTCAATTAAATTATGATGGGCGGTATGGTGGTGTAGTGGTTAGCACTGTCGCCTTGCACCGCCAGGGTCCGGGTTCGATCCCCGGCCAGGCTCGTTTCCCGTCTCTGTGTGCATGGAGTTTGCATGTTCTCCCCGTGCTTGGTGGGTTTCCTCCGGGTACTCCGGTTTCCTCCCACAGTCCAAAGACATGTAGGTTAGGCTAATTGGCTTTCCCAAAATTGCCCGTAGTGTGTGAATGAGTGAGTGTATGTGTGTGTCTGTGCCCTGCGATGGATTGGCATCCTGTCCAAAAAAAAGTTTTCAGAAAAAATTGACGATTCCCTGCTGCAGTGTGACTCCGCGCCAGCAGGCGGCGACATGCGATTAGAACCTAAAATCAAAAACATTTTGTCAACGTGACTTGGCTTCTTTTGTTTACAAATAATCAACTTAATTTTATAAGTAAACAAGCGTATAGTTCTAGGTAAATATACGTATATAGTTATGATTTATTTATTTAAAATACTTTTTCTGATAAAAAGAAACCGGAAGATTCCATGCTGCAGTGTGACTCCGCGCCACCAGGCGGAAGGACGCGGCCCAAACCATAAAATCTAAAACTTTTTGTGCCGTGGTACCTTTTGTCTACACATTTTGTTGGTTTTTCTGCTTAATCTACGTTTGCAAATAATAAATAAAAAAAACATGATGATTCCCTTCTGCAATGTCACTCTGCGATAGAGTTAACCAGAAAATCAAAAACTACATTTTATTAAAGTACATTGTCTACCTTCGTCTACACATAACCAAATGACACCTTTAGGTGTATCAGTCTAGCCAAATACGGAAGACTATCATTGATTATTTTAACTACTCTTCAGATTTTTTTTAAACATTATTCCCTACTGCAGTGTAATTCCCCCCTCGTGGGGATACGCGACCAGAACCAAAACATTTTATAAAAGTGCCTTGGCTATTTTTGTCTACACATAATAAAATACATTTTGGATATTTTTTAGCCGGCGTATCATTATAAGCAAATATTATTATTTATTCAACAATTTTAGGTAAAATAAACTTTTCTGCTGCAGTGTGACTCCACGCCAGCACGCGGCGACGCGCGGTCCGGTACTCAAACATGAGACCGTTTTTTCGCGACGAGCCGCTCGCGCGACGGCATGTCAGCGGTGTGTGGAATTACATTAGCACTGGGCTAACAAGTGATATAAAACTAAAGACAGAGGAAACTCTAAATAGTGCATATTTTTTCTTTTATTTCTTAAATATTCTTGCGGAAGGACCAACTTCTGGAAAATGAGTTTACTGGCCAAAATCGCCGAAATCGAGAACGAGGTTTGTGTGTATAGCAGGTTAGCTTACTATAAAACGGATGAATCTCAAATAGCTTTCTATGACGTATGCACGCGCACTTGGTAGGGTGTTGGACTAATTGTGTCAGCGCCTTAAGTTAGAGCACTAGATCACTAGGAGAACGGGATTGGGACACGGCCCACCAGCGTTAAAACTGTGGCCACGATTTAATGTTAACGATTTACAGTTTGTACACAATTTATGGGTATAGATTTGGATTATAGTGAAACAGCCCATCCACCACTTTAATTTTTTATCTTTTTGGCTATTTAATATTATACATTTTCATAGTATATGAATGGCCTAGTGCAAACTGGAGTTAGCTTGCCTAGCTGGCACTGACGTTACAGCGCCAAAACCGTCCATACACTTAATTTTTAATTCAAAAGAAGTAAAATGTTTACTACACAATATGATGGCAAATTAATACACATCATGATTAAATGCAACAGTAAAAAAAAGTGCTAATGACTGAACAATGTTCACAAAACTAGGGTTACTCAAACTGTAATCTCGCGATATTTCCTAGGGTCGGGAATCATCAGTCACCATCCGATATGATATGACGATACCTAGGTGCCGATTCGAAAGAGAGAAAAAATATATATATGGGGAATAGTTCAGTTTACCTTCTATAGGATTGTGAATATCGGGTCATGTTTATCCTAAGCGTGCCAGTTGAGTGGCTGCGGGCACATGGGGCTTTTAATGCATATGATTTTCAACTAATTTGCACTCACTGTGTGTAAGTGTATGTAATGAGTAGGTTTGAGACCATTATGCTTACAGAATTTGGAGAAATCAAAGGCTTGTAATGCACAAGATTTTTGATAATTGAATAATTAAAAAAAATATTCTTCTGTTACGCTGCTGATAAGATTCTGCGATTGGTACAGAACCGTTTATAACTGACACTGTTCGGCTGATCACCAGCCATTGCTAATCAAACTGAAAACCAGCTGTTCCGATCACTGGCGGTTGACCGGTTAATCTCTGTTATAGATGTAACAATTCGCTAAAATATACATTTGTGTGTATGTGCACTATTTTGCTAAAAGTATTCACTCACTCATCCAAGTCATTGAATTCAGCTGTTCTAATTATTTCCATGATTATAGGTGTATAAAATCAAGCACCTAGGCATGCCCTAGACTGGAGAACTTCTACAAACATTTTTGAAGAAACCGGTCACTCTCAGGGACTAAGTGAATTCCAGCGTGGTACTGTGATAGGATGCCACTCACTGAATAAGTCCAGTCATGAAATTTCCTCTCTCCTAAATATTCTACGGTCAACTTCTAGTGGTATAATAAAGTGGAACCAAATGGGAACTATAGCAACTTAGCTATGAAGTGATGGACCACGTAAAAAATCACACAGTGCACAGAGGTTGCCTCCTTTTTGCAGAATCAGAAGCTATAGACCTTCATGTGGCCTTCAGATTATCTTAAGAACAGTGCATAGAGAGCTTCACAGAATGGGTTTCCATGGCTGAGCAGCTGCATCCAAGCCTTACATCAAATGCAAAGCAAAGCATCAGATGCAGTGGTGTAAAGAACTATAGAGCAGTGAACTGGTTGCCAGGAGAACCGTACTGACTGCATTGTGCCTGCATGTGTAAAGTTTGCTGCAGGGGGATAATGATGTGGGGTTGTTTTTTCAGGAGTTGAACTCTTCCCCTTATTTCCGGTGAAAGGAAATCTTAATGCTTCAGCATACAAAGACATTTTGGACAATTTCATGCACCCAACTTTGTTGGAACAGTTTGGGATTTGGCCCTTTTCTGTGCCGACATGACTGCGCACCAGTGCACAACGCAAGTCCATAAAGACATGGATGAGTAACGTTGGTGTATAAGAATTTGACTGGCCTGCACAGAGTCCTGACCTCAACCTGATGGAACATCTTTGGGATGGATTAAAGCAGAGACTGTAATGCCACTGACTCTAACCCTAGGCCAGGCTGTCCAAACATCAGTGTCTGACCTCACAAATGCGCTTTTGGAAGAATGGTTAAAAATTCTCATAAACACACTCCTTAACCTTGTGGAAAGCCTTTTTCAGTAGAGTTGAAGCTTTTATAGCTGCAAAGTGGGTGTGGCCAACATCATATTAAACCCTATGGATTAAGAATAGGATGTTACTCAAGTTCATATGCATGTGATGGCAGGCGAGTGAATACTTTTGGCAATATTATGTCATATTATGTTAATTATTACTCTCTGCACACTAAGAGGTGTGATCCTGAATCTGATATCTTCTCACCTTCACATGGTATATAATTAATCTCTGAACTTAGATATTTTAAGATTTTTAAGCACTTCTTATTTAATATCTCCTCCTACAGTTCTACCCTTAAAATAATGAATGCTGTTTTATAGACGTGTTAAGGCATTGTGATTTGTGTCCCTGTCTGCAGATGGCTCGTACTCAAAAGAACAAGGCCACGGCACATCACTTGGGCCTGCTGAAGGCTCGACTGGCCAAACTGCGCAGGGAGCTCATCTGTCCTAAAGGAGGCGGTGGAGGAGGACCTGGGGAAGGTACATCGTATGGCATGAGCAAAAAAAAAAAAAAGAATGAAAAATTTAGTTTGGGCAAGGATGGGACGCAGCTTCACAACCGGCGGTCAATAAAACGTAACAGGCGAACCTTGTGTGTATGATCATGTTTCTCACCACAAAATCTCAATCTCTGAGAGATAAGAACCAATAAAATTGTAATAGAAGGGTTTCTTCTTCCGAAAGCCAATGACCCACTGAAGCTGTGAGACTTTTTTTATGCATTTTATAAAATATTCTGTGCGGTAATATTTTCTTGAAATATATTACGAACCGGCGGTATTTACTCAAATATAGTAAGCTTTGTGGCAGTGGCATGCTCTTAGCCCTGTATTGAAATCTTGAGCCTAGCTAATTTTTAGAAACCTATACTTTAAGGATAAAACATAAATAATTTTGACTGCATGCACTTTAAAATGTGCTGCATGTTTTATCTGCCCTTGATCAAATTTCTGTTTTTTGTGAATGTGGGCTGGTCTTGCACATGATTAATAATAAAACGTACTGCTCATCACACTACAACAGTTTTGCTTGTGTGATTAAGGCATTAAATGGATGTAGGTTTTGCACTTAATATGCCCTCCAGAATATGTAATCTTTAAAACCTTCTGTCTTTCAGGCTTCGATGTTGCAAAGACCGGAGATGCACGTATTGGTTTTGTGGGCTTCCCCTCAGTGGGTAAGTCCACCCTGTTGAGTAACCTGGCTGGTGTGTATTCTGAAGTCGCCGCTTACGAGTTCACTACGCTCACCACGGTGCCAGGAGTCATCCGCTACAAAGGAGCCAAAATCCAGGTTGGATGTGTGAGAATGATCACACGGCACATGCTGTACAAATAAATGCAAACTGTCATGGATGACCATCATACAAGTTCTATAGATTTCTCTAAAGGTTTAGCATTAAGCATTTATGATGTGTCGTTGAAGCTAATATTTAATTAAGCTGTTTGTTTTTGTTTCAGCTTTTGGATCTCCCAGGTATCATTGAAGGAGCCAAAGACGGTAAAGGCAGAGGACGTCAAGTTATAGCAGGTAGAGAGACTAAACAGTGTTGTACACCTAAGACATTCCATTGAGGTTCTGTTTTATTCAAGTTTAGCTCATTGGTCTTGATGGGCATTTCAGTGGCTCGTACCTGCAACCTGATCCTGATTGTCCTGGATGTCCTGAAGCCTCTGGGACACAAGAAGCTGATCGAGCATGAGCTGGAGGGATTCGGCATCCGCCTCAACAAGAAGCCTCCCAACATCGGCTTCAAGAAGAAGGACAAAGGAGGCATCAACTTCACCACTACTGTACGCCACACTGTCTTATGCTTGCTTTTACATATCAGATCACACACACCTCTATGAAAAGGCAGTATATGTTATTATTAAAAATGTTATTATAAATCACGCTTCGGTAAGTACTTAATTTTTTATACAGGCATGATTCTGATCACAAACACCATCTCGGTCTTGTATGAACATAAAAGTTTTTAAAATTTGCATAATTTTTCAGAATGTTTTCAAAAGGCGTATTTAGTCATGTAACTTGTGCTCATTATAATATTTGCATTTAGAAACCTAGCTGACTCAAGCAAACAAGTAACAGATTCTGTGTAAAATGGTATCTAACACTTTTTATGGAGTTCACATTGGACAGCAGACAAACTCCATGCACGCAGAGACGGGAATGGAACCCGGGCTCTGGAGGTGCAAGACGACAGTGTTAACCACTACTGCTGCCGACATTTCTAAACAAAAATATAACTTTAAATGTTTGCATTGTATTTATTTTGTACTTCTACGGTCCCAAAAAGCATTTTGTTATTTTTTCAAAAATTGAGTAAAACCAAATCTTCAGCCAACAAATCCAAGTGGTATGTTTGAGTACCTTAAGATTTTTAAGGTTAATACAGTCAATACTCCTGTCACCACTAGATGTCACTGTGGAGACATTATTGGTATTATATTTTATATATAATCCATGTTTTCTGGTTCTAAGCATGTGTGGTTCCTAGAATGAGGCAGGGAATAAATATGACTGAATATAATCAATTGCTCAAGGACATGAGAGTCAGCAGAGTCTTTCTTATCTGTTTTTTTTTTCTTCCTCACTTGATGTGCTTGTGTCACAGTGTGCACAGAGCGAGCTAGATTCTGAAACGGTGAAGAGCATTCTTGCAGAGTATAAAATCCACAACGCTGACATAACACTGAGAAGTGACGTGACTGCCGATGACCTCATAGACGTAGTGGAAGGAAACAGGTACGTAATCACTGCAAAGGATTCTAGTTATTGACTGACCTGCCATGATCTGCTGTTTAGTTTCAGTGCAACCAAAGAAGCTGTTATGAGCTTAATTACCTCTTTTTTTTGTCTTTCTGTCTCTTGCTCTGTTTTTCTGTGTTACTCTCTCTATCATTCACTCTTTTTTGTTTGTCCATTTCTCTTTCACGTTTTTTCATTTTCTTTTTTGTTTCATTATCTCCTTTATCTCTCTCTCTTTATCTTACTGTTTTTCTTTATTCCTCTTTTCTTCTTTCTTTCTCTCCTCATTGTCTTTCTTACTTTCTTTGTTTTTATTGCAATCTTTCTTTTCAATCTCATTCTCCACCTCTCCCTTTATTGTTTCTATTTTTCTTTATTTTTTGTTCTCTCTCTCTTTTTGCACCCTCTATCCTTCATTTTCTTTCACTCTTTTTTTCCCAATTGGTTTTCTTCCATTCTCACTCCCTTCTCTCTTGCTTTAATTCTTTTCATCCCTCACTGTCTCTCTTTTGTAGAGTTTACATCCCATGCATTTATGTCTTAAACAAAATCGACCAGATCTCCATAGAAGAGTTGGACATCATCTACAAAGTCCCTCACTGTGTGCCGATCTCCGCACACCACCGCTGGAACTTTGATGACCTGCTGGAGAAGATCTGGGATTACCTGCACCTCGTACGCATGTAAAGAAACCCAAAATCAAGCACAAGTCATACTGAATAGTCTAGAGGTCTTTGGCTTAAAGTAAAACTCGCTCTAAGAACTTAGCTAAAGCACAGGGCTGATAAAAATTCATGTCATGTAAAGGGCAGTTAATTTTGAGGTGGGACGAATGTGGAGTTGGCAATTTTGACAGCACTGGATTCAACATCTCAATACATGAGCAACCATTTTATATTTAAAACAATTAATGGTTCAATAAGATGTCTTTCCTGATCTCTCTCTCCTTTCCTGTGATTTATAGACTCAGGGTTTGCATGACTGACCTGATTAGTGAAATATTTCAAGGCTTTTTAGATATCAATTTCAATGATTATGCATCTAAAAGTATTCGAACAGTTCCCAGTACCATTTAACAGAAATCATTTACATTACAGAAATGCCAAACTTCTGAAAAGTATGTTCATTTGTCTACGCAATGCTTGGTCGAGGTTCCTTTAGCAAAAATGTAGAAGATCAGCCTGTGGCACTCCTAAGGTGTTATTGAAGACCAGCTTGCTTTGGTTGCAGCCTTTAACTCGTCTGTATTGTTGGGTCGAGTGTATTTATCATTCTCTTAACAAGACTCCATTGATCTCTCCGGCTCAGGCGAAACGGCTGGCCAATCAAGCACAGTAACGTCATGATCATCAAACCAAATACTGCTGGAAAAGAAAATCAGTATCTCCATAAAGCAGACTGAGGCACAAAGTGCTCTAAAAATTTTCTGGTAGACGGCTTTGTTGATGTTGGACTTGATAAAACACAGTGGACCAACACCAGCAGATGGCATGGCACCCAAAGTCATCCCAATGTCCTTGGTTCAGAAGTGGCTCAATACTATAAATGCAACAGTTTATAGCCCAATTAAATTTTATTTGTATAGCGCTTTTAACAATTGACATTAGCTTTACAAAATAAGAAGAATTATATAAGTTTGTATGAGAAGTGAACATGTATGAATCAAAATGATTGTCCCCGATGAACAAGCCGAGGACGATGGCGACAGTGGCAAGGAAAAACTCCCTGAGATGGTAATAGGAAGAAACCTTGAGAAGAGCCAGACCCAGCAGGGAACCCATCCTCATTTGGGTAAAACGGATAGCATGGATTGATCTGCATCATACTGTGTGAAATTGGAAGTTCAGTATAACAGGAGATGTGTTTAAGTTAAAATTGAGTCCAGTGCATTATTGGAGGTTCAGGTAGACTGTAGGAAACTCCAGTCCTGAACTATCGAGCGACTGAAGTCACAAGTACTCAGAGAACAGATGTCTGCATCAGCCAAGCACAAGACCGTCTTCGTGGAAAAGTGGAACCATCCCGAGTCACCACACACATCCCAGGCAGACCACACGGGGCATCCATGAGATGAGATCTCCAACCAGAAGCAGGAGAAGTCAGACAGGTCCAGGGGGCAGAGGGGGTCTGGATCACTGGCAGCTCAGATGGATGGATGTAGTACCTTATTAATCAAAAAGGGAAATTGTATAAGCTTGACCGTCTTCTTAAGGCTGCAGTCAGCATTCTTTCCCATGCACATGTCGAACTCAATATTCTCACGAGCTATAAGCCATAATAATCAACAAAAAAGCCTTGAAATGTTCCACTTTATACTTAATGAATATAGAATATATAAAAGTTTCACTTTTTAATTCCTGAAAAAGTTTTTGCATGTTTTTCTGATTTTTTTTTTTAAGAAGTACTGTATATTTACTTACAGTGCATACCATTTCATTTGATAACATTACTGTGTTTGTAGAGAACATGAGGTAAATAATATTCAGGACTGATGTAACTGCAGTTAAACTCTAATAATGTTGATGTGTTTTGGCTGTTAGCTATTAAAGATTTTTTGTTTTTCTTGTTTTAATAATTCCTCAGCTACACCAAACCGAAGGGTCAGCTCCCTGACTACACAGCTCCCGTTGTCCTTCCTGACGGGAGAACATCTGTCGAAGACTTCTGCCTGAAAATCCACAAAAACCTCATCAAGGAGTTTAAATAGTAAGCTTATGGGTATTGCAAACTGCAAAACACTAAACAAAACTGAGGAAACCAGCATAGGTATAACTTATCTTGGGGACACTCTTGGGGAAACTTTTTCAAAGATTAAGTAAAATATTTTTATTTGCATTAAATTTTATTGTAAGTTTCACAGGGGAAAATGTCCTAGGTTACGTCTTTATAGTTCTTCTGTAGAGTCAGAGCACACCTTTTCTGCTGAGTGCTCACGGAAAATATACGGGACGTTCTACTAAATCAGTGCTGCTCTTTAATCACATCATTATCAAGATCACGAGGTTAATATTGTTTTTGTGCAGGCCCAAATTATCTAGCTAATCCGTGTCTGCTAAAGATCTTCAGAGAGACACACAAGTGAGAAATCAAAGAAAATACCTCAGTTAGTGGTGACCTAGTACGTCTAGTACTAAGTCTCTTGCAGGTCTTGAGATCTGGTAACTGTAAGCCATAGCATGTATAGTAGTAATAATAAAACATTATAATTATACAGGGAAGAAGGAAGGAGGGGAAAAATTTAACACAGGCTTAAAGGAACGAAAATGCACAAGAAGAGAAGTTAGAAATCAAGTCAAAAGTCAAGAAAAATGTTAGGTTTCTGTTGTCCCAAATTCTTAAAAGCGCAGCCTTAGCTGTAGGAGGTCCTGTGTGTGTGAGAAAGTGTGTGATGAAGGATGCAGGAAATGCCATTAACCAGTCTTGGATCAGATCTTTATGAATAACTTGAAAAAACTTTCCTTTCTGAAAACTGGTAGCTTTCCAGCAGTAGTGCAGGACCGCCCTGATGTAATGTACGAGTAAAACACCGATCGTAAATCACAGCTTTAATGGAACGCAGCCTGATTTTTTAAAATAATTTTTTTCCTTCTTTCAGTGCGCTGGTGTGGGGCTCCTCCGTGAAACACAACCCTCAGAAAGTGGGCAAAGACCACGTGATGGAGGACGAGGACGTCATTCAGCTGGTCAAGAAGTAAAAACGCATAGACTGAAAACACTTTGCATGACCGAGCTGCTCTTTACAGCAAAGTGAAACGGCTTTCAAAGACTACGCTGTCCATGTCATCATTGCCGTTGGGAGACTTTTCGTCATTTTATTTTCTTGATATCAGATTCTATATGAACGTTAATGTTGCATTTAGCCTCACTAGCGCATGTGTCAAAGTTACACACGAGCTGAATGCTGTAAAGGAAATCATATTGTATCTATAGGTTTAAATAAAAGGATTAAAAAATGGATGAAAATATGTTTTCATGTCTCTCCATGACTGTAATTAAAAACTATGAAATTATGACCTGTTATTGAGTATTTTGTCAGCCCACAGCTGCAAGGTGACTGGCTCAGGTCTGTCTCTGATTACTGTCTGTGTGGAGTTTCACATCATAACTCTTTCACACTAATAATGAAAAGTGTGCTATGGCTTTAGTCAAGAAAATTAAATCCAGCTTTATTTCAACTGATGTGCTGAAACATACTGTATGTATACATGTACTGTATACATACAGTACAGACCAAAAGTTTTTGGTCTGTACTGTACATTCAGCGAGTTTTCTTTCTTGTGTTCTTTAGCCCAAACGCGTCTCTTCTGCTTGGTGCCTGTCCTTAGCAGTGGTTTCCTAGCAGATCTTCTCCCATGAAGGCCTGATTCACACAGTCTCCTCTTAACAGCATTGACCTGCTCTCTGATCTGAGCTGCTGTTAACCTGCGATTTCTGAGGCTGGTGACTCGGATGAACTTATCCTCCGCAGCAGAGGCGACTCTCGGTCTTCCTTTCCTGGGCAGGTCCGCATGTGAGCCAGTTCCTTTGTAGCGCTTGATGGTTTTTGTGACTGCACTTGGGGACACTTTCAAAGTTTTCCCAATTTTTCGGACTGACTGACCTTCATTTCTTAAAGTAATGACGCCACTCGTTCTTCTTTACTTAGCTGCTTTTTTTCTTGCCATAATACAAATTCAAACTCTTTGAATGAGAAGGTGTGTCCAAACTGTTGGTCTATACTGTATATATAATTACTGTATATATACATTATTATATATTTTTATTATTATTCTATAATACACCAGTAGACTATGGTAGATTTTATTAAAAGTATTTCTTGATGGGTTTTGCAAATGCACTTGACAATACTGTTCTTAGAAGACCTGTTTAGAACATTGTTTTTAATTAATTGCCTAACTTTTGACTGATACTGTATATCATAGAAGTGACTTCATAGGTTGTTGGTACGTTTTCATAATGAAATGTGGCTTTAGCATCGAGTCTGTGCTCACATACTGAATGTTGGAGTGCTGCACACTCATTTGGGTGGTTGCGTTTCAAATTGAAATGTAGTACACTTCATCCAGTAGAACACTTTCCACCAACAATGTGTAGTGCACTTTAATCGAAAGGAGGAAGTGATTTGAAGGTCAGCTCTAAACTGTTTGCTAACTTCATATTTTTCTACAGCTAAGCTGAGATTGATGACATGAAA
>JAAGKR010009450.1:3664-26652 GCA_011419295.1 Clarias macrocephalus | reverse complement strand
GAATATTAAAGTCTCCAGCAATTAACGCTTTATCTACAGAAACAACTAGGTTCGAGATGAAATCTGCAAATTCGCAGAGAAACTCCGAGTACGGCCCTGGGGGTCTGTAAATGATGATTAGCGGGATCGACTGAGCTGACTTAATGTTACTATAGAGAACTTCAAATGCATTAAATTTAAAACTGTGTTTTTGTACGAGAGAAAGATTATCGTTATAAATAACGGCGACACCTCCTCCTCTACCAGTTAGCCGAGGCTGGTGTATGTAGCTGTATCCAGGAGGACTAGCTTCATTTAGAGCTACATACTCGTCCTGTTTAATCCAGGTTTCTGTTAAACATAATATATCAAACTCCTGATCTGTGATAGTTTCATTAATAATAACTGCTTTAGAGGCGAGAGATCTAATATTTAACAGTCCTAGCTTCAGAGGTGGGCGCTGGAGCTGTTCTCTCTCAGCGGGGTCCAGCCAGAAACTACACCCTTGTAGTTTCTTCTCCAAAAAATTTGACCCCACTCAGCAGCGATACGGGGTAGGGGACCGCGAGCTGCTGGCCATAAAGTGGGCATTGGAGGAATGGCGACACTGGCTCCAGGGCGCCAGAGAACCGTTTATTGTTTGGACCGACCACCAAAACCTCATCTCCATCAAAAACCTAAAACAGCTCAACCCAAGGCAGGCGCAGTGGGCTCTGTTCTTCGAGCATTATAATTTTCACCTATCCTACCGCCCGGGGTCAAAGAACATCAAGTCCGACGCCCTCTCTCAACAACATGGGGTGGACATCCCCCTGTCGGACCCCGCACCTGTCCTTCCACCCTCCAAGATCATCGCCCCGCTCCGTTGGGAACTGGAGATGTGGGTTCGCCAGGCACAAGCCACGGAGACCAAACCAGTAGGTGTGCCGCCTGGACGACTCTACGTATCCGGGAACATCACAGAGGGAACATGCCGGTCTCTGAAGGAAAGAACGTTGTCATGACCATAGTGGATCGGTTCTCCAAAGCTGTGCACCTGGTGGCCCTCACCGGACTCCCGTCAGCTAAAAAGACAGCCGAGCTGATACTAGAGCACGTAGTCCGTCTGCATGGGTTCCCAAAGGACATTGTCTCGGACAGGGGGCCCCAGTTCACTGCACGGTTCTGAAAGGCCTTCTGCCATCTGATCAATTCTACCTGCAGTCTCTCCTCGGGCTACCATCCCCAGACTAATGGTCAGACGGAACGGGCCAACCAACAACTGGAGCGCTACCTGAGATGTTTCATTGCCGACCGCCAGCGCTCCTGGGCCCGCTAACTCATCTGGGCAGAACTGTCTCACAACCTCCACGTCTCCTCCGCCACGAAGTTGAGCTCATTTGAAGTATGCCAGGGTTTTCGAACATCAAGAACCGGAGGTTGAAGTACCCTCGGCCCAACAGTTGGTCCGAAGGTGTCGACGATCCTGGATTCAAGCCAAAGAGGCCATCCAGCGTGCCAACATTCGCTATGCTTCACAACATCGCCATCGACACCCTCCGGGACGATTGTATCACACAGGTGACTGTGTATGGCTGTCTACAAAGAACCTACACCTCTACACTGAATCCAAAAAGCTCTCACCCAGGTTCATTGGTCCATATCGCATCACCCTCTGTATCAATCCTGTCACCTACCGGCTCCAGCTGCCTGCGGCGCTCCGGATCCACCCGGTATTCCACATCTCAAACCCTTCATCACTTCACCAGGCAGTACTCCAGCTGTAAAAAAGGAACTTTTATATATATTACAGAAGATATATGATCACAGTAGAACCTCGGATTGCGAGTAATGCGGTTTGTGAGTGTTCCGCATGATGAGCAAAGATTTTTAATTTAAAAAAATTTATGTCTTGGTTTACGAATACCGAGTATCATGTATCACGCATGCGCTTCTTGTTTTGAGGCCAAGCGTCATGGGATCACACCTGATCCAACGATTTTTCTCTCTCTTGCACTGCGGAATTGTGGGTAATCGTCTCCCCTGCTGGGTCTTAGTGCGCGTCTCTCACTGATATAATCAACATCAGTGCACGCAAGTAGTTTTTATTATAACACTGTGACCACGTGTGTGCGTATAAAACATAATATTTTATTTTGTGTTTGTACTCGTGTGTGTACAGCGCACGTGTACTATTTATTATAACACACATGTGCATGCGTGTAAAGCAAAATCACGTCTCATTAGAGGGGATAAAGATACATTTTCTCTCTCTGTATCAGCCTGGTCATTGAACACCGAGTCCCTTCACAAACACACACACACACACACACACACACACACACCCCTCCTCCTTTTGCCTTCACACACACACACACACACACACATACACACAGGCACACACGCACACACACACACACACACACACACAGGCACACACGCGCCCCTCCTCCTTTCACCTTCACACACACACACACACACACACACTCTCTGTTCTACACAGAAACACTGCTCTGTCACAATTCTTTTCAAAGGTAAAGTGCAGGTTAATTTGTTTTATTTTTACTTTACAGCAGTGATTCCGTTAGTGTATCACTCACAGTGTATCACTTGAGTGTCATTAGAGCGATTTCCTGTTTATTTTTTCCGATAAAACAGTGTTTCCGTTGTGTGTTCACGTGTGTGTGAAACTCAAATAAGAGAGGGGGAGGGGCAGGGGTCATAGTGTAAGATGGGAAGAGGGAGAGGGGAGGGGCTAAAATCTCCTCTGCTCTTACTTTAACTTCACACACACAAACACACACATACACAGCGCCTGCGTGCACAAACGGAAAAACTTATTTGTTAGGTGCAGGTTAATTTGTTTTATTTTTATTTTAGATTTTGTATTAATTATTTTTATGTATTTATTTTTTTGGGCTGTGGAGTGAATAAATCAAGTTTCCATTATTTCTTATTTAGTTTACGAGTGTTTTGATATACAAGCCCGCTTCCGGAACAAATTGTTTGTAATCCAAGGTTCCACTGTATTCATGTCTACTTATCAGTGGTATCATAACATTTTATTATTTACCTGTTCTTGACCAGCCAGTAATCTTTTCCATTTTCAGTGTTGTAACCAGGACAGCGTGATTTAGGTTAGTACTGCTACATTTTGGTTCATCATAGACACCTAAATTTCTCAAAGCAATACATAATTTTAAAACCAAATACATTTTATTTAATTAGTGACCCAAATGCGTAAAAAAAAAAAATCTGAACATTTATACCAACAACATATGTATGTGTCTCGACTATACGGTCACACTGCACTGTCAGCAATTGGGTGAGACTCACCTGATACATAGAGCTGGAAGTTTTCCTGTTCTGTATTTATGGCAACAGAAATGGGTCCGATGGTAGCCACTGCTTCCTGCAAAGCATTCTCATCTTCACTGTTTATGGTCACATAGCCAGTGCAAGTGCTTCCAACAGTGGCTGGATTGTATCTGCAGTATGACTCCTAAAGAGAGAGAGAGAGAGAGAGAGAGAGAGAGAGAATAATTATTTTTGGTTATAATAATAACAACTTTGATATTTCTGTTCCACTGTATATCTAACACAGAAAAATATAAGTAATTATATGATCTAGCTTGTTTTATAGATGTTCCACAACAAATGTAGCGACAAACTATAAAAATGTTAAAGAGTATAACATAATGTTCTTAAAAAAGAATAAATTTTATGTGTTTTTAGTAGGGCTGTTAATATTAATGCCTTACGAAATTTTATTGCATTACAATTTTTTAAAAACAAAAATTAATCATATGACCAAGTTTAACTCTAATGGCCTACCATGTTCTCAGGGTGGTTACTCAGCTGTGTGTGATAATTTAACTAATTAAAAAATGTAAATTATTTTTTTCTTGCTATAAATATGTTTCAGTTTTCCACTTACCCTGCCTATATAGGGGTAGGAGGCCTCTGCGTCCAGTCCTCCAGTTGTTTTCAAATATTCAAAGGCTCTGTTCATCCACCCACCCTGGCAGCCATTGTTCCCAAATTTTAGTGAGCAGTCTACCAGCTGCTGCTCACTGAGTGGCACCAATTTCTTCGTTTTCCTGAAGGTCTGACCCTTCAGTGCCCCTGTCTTAGAGAGCATTGATGAAAATAAGTAAATAGAACAAATGAACATGAATGAGTTCAAGAGATGGCAATGGCGGATGAAGGTGATGCAGACCATCCTGCATACATTATATGCATTCCACAGCAGTGCAAGTCAAATGTATGTTAGAAACTGAAACTTGTAACAAATAAAAACTACTGTATGTGCAGTATAATCAAATAAAAAATGTTTTTCCTTACTGAACTAAAGGTCCAGTAAGAGCCACAAAAGCTCTGGTCTTTAACATCAGTCACATAGCCTTTGTCCCTCCAGTCCACTGTTTTTGGAAGAGGAGCTCTGCCTTCCTGCTAGAAGAATGTAGCTGCTCCGTGTTTTATGGTCCTGTCAAAAGATCACAAGCAGTCCTTAAACACAACTGCTCTGTACTCTTGGTTATTCTGTTGAACAAAGAGATGGTGGGAGAAGATTACTTCAGTGGAATTGCTCTCACTGTATATGTGTCACTTATAAAGACTAATTGTAAAGTCTAACGTAAAGAATGATGCTTTATACAATACTGCATAACTATTGCTCACAGGTGAAAAGGTGTGGGTGTATGTGTTTTATAGATAATTACATTTTTTTTGTTAGCTTTTCGGATTAAATCTAATAATTAATTGAAATTAGCCCTAGATGCAAGGCTTAGGTGTAGACTTAGGGATCATTGTCATCTCATCGTCTATACCGCTTTATCCTGTGTACAGGGTCACAGGGGGCCTGGAGCCTATCCCAGAAGGCTTAATGCATGAGGCGGGGTACACCCTGGACGGGGTGCCAATTCATCGCAGGGCACACACACTCACGTGCTTATTTCACACTATAGGCAATTCGGGAATGCCAGTTAGCATAATGTGCGTGCCTTTGGACTGTGGGAAGAAACGCACCAAGCACAGAGAGAACATGCATGCATCTCCATGAACACAGACCGGAGGCGGGAACCAAACCCAGTCCCTGGAGGTGCAAGGCAATACTGTTAATCTAAGCCACTGTGCCATCATGCAGATATACTTAAATGTAGAGTTTCCTTTGTTTTTATTATTATAATCACCATGTCTGCAAAGTTGGTCATGCCAAGTCTGTAGCTCCTAAGGCCCTGGTCAGCAAGCATGTTGTGTTTCAGGACCAGTTTCTGATTTTCCAGCCAAGATATCTTATGCCGGGATTTCTCCTCTACAGACTTATAGCTCTTACCTAGGAGAAAAAGCATACACACAGGTTAAAGGAAAGTATTTCATAACATCTTTGAAGGTGACGTTGAAGATGTTTATTTAAAACCGGTTTCTGAAAACCATTATTTTACAATTATGATCTATGCTGTTTAAACCACGGGATGTAATAATACCAGAGATGGAAAGAATAATAAAATTCCGTACTCAAGTAAAAGTACTGTTACTTTAGTGAAATTTTGCTGAAGCATAAGTAAAGTTAACATTACTTAACTACTCAAGTAAAAATAAAAAGTAGCTCCTTAAAATTTACTCAGAGTAAAAGTTACAGAGTTCCTTTTTTAAGCAGATATAAATTTCAAACTTGTTGTTTTTAATTGAAGAAACACCTTCGCATAACAAAGCTGTTGCCTTTCTTGTGCTTGAAATCAAAGTGGTCGCTTAAATATGGCCAGGGCTTTGCTTCATAAGAATTTGAATTTTTGCTTTTTTATTTCCTGGTTGCATTATTTTTATTATTTTTCATTTTTATTCATTTATTTTTTACTCAGTAGTGAATATGATTTAAATGTAGCATAGTACAATATTTCAAACAAAACATACTTACGTATAAGTAAAATTACAGAACTACTTTAAAAAGGAGAAGTACACACACACACACACACACACACACACACACACACACACACACACACAAAACTACTCAGTTACAGTAACATGAGTAAATGTAATTTGTTACTTTCCACCACTGAATAATATTCATAAGAGCCCTTACGCAGGGCTCCTGAGGGGGTAAATGAAATAGGTGAATGTGAGAGTGCTTATGACATACACAGGAAGACCTTCCCGCTTGAAGATAGAATGAGATTATTAATTGGAGAACTGAAAATAAACTAAAGAAAACTGAAAACAAAAAACTATCAGAGCTCCACTGTCTCCTCGAGACCGGACAGGACTTTGAAAACAAAAAAACAAACCCTCATCCTCTCTGAACAAGTCAACCCATACTCTAAGGGCTTATGTCTCGTATGTGTGTTTTTAACTTAAGGACTAGGAGAACAGATCCTTAACAGGAGGCGTTCCTCTCTTTCTTTCTTTCTCTTAATAACTCTGGCTGTTTATGTGGACTTTGACTGGGTCTTTGCCTTTGGTCTTGACACACACTTCATCTTTGGTTCTTTCTTCAGGCCCTGATACCCTATTGGGTGCTATCTAATGTTTGCACTAAGTGCGCAGGTATCAGGGCCTTTAAATAAACACTCCAACAGTGTTGTCTAGCAAAATCCTTTATAAACACAGTGCAGTACTTAAAACCCCACTTTAGACCTTTCTTTAACAAAGATTTGTGCTATTTTAAATTTACACTTTACATGTGCGACTATATATTTTTCCATGTGGTTTTGCTGTAGTTGCTGATTAATGTTCTTTAAGATTAACAGCTGAGAAACTAAATGAAAGCAGTGAACAGACCAATTGCAACACACTAGAAAATCTTACGAATCCAACAGAACTGACATAAGTGAAGCATTCTGTATACATTCTTTGTACAGCTACAAAGAATAATTGAATAAATGAGTTGATCTGCTGCGCAGAAAAATTCGGGATAATGAGTTGATCTGCTGCGCAGAAAAATTCGGGATCATTCTTCTTTATCTTTATTTTAATATGTTTTAAAGATATTTTCTGCATATTATGTTATAAGTCCAAGTAAAAACAATTTATGAAATTCTCTTTAGCAAGAACAGCGTGTACCAAGATTTCTCACCAAATTCCATTTTCCAGGCATGAAACTCCTTGTTGTCCAGAAAGATCCTGGACGGCACTGGCCAGAGCCACAACAACGCTGATGACAAACAAAACCCTCATTTTGCAAAGGCTGAGAAGATAATGTGGTACTCACAAAACACTTCCACTCTTTATTTTCTGTGTTTCCTGTTCGTTCACTATAGTCATGATTGCGGTATTTTAATTTTGGACATTCTCCTGAGGATAAATGTCATTTACAGTATGTTCATCAGCGATGCAAGACTCCTTGTACATCACTACTATATATATATGTGTGTGTGTGTGTGTGTGTGTGTGTGTGTGTGTTCTGTAAAAGTAACTGTGACAGAAGTCTTAGGCATAAAATACAGTATATACACAGTTTGAAACACAATCCAAACATGTGGTCATCGAAACACGCATGCTTTTATTACCTCATATTTGGCTCTTGAAATCTTTTTCCAACCATCCCTGACTGTTTTATTTTCACAACTTTTACATAATCTATGTCATCTGTCACGTTTTCCTTGACTGACTTGATATCTGGCTGTTAATACGACCATTTATTTTTCGTTGTATTGGTTATGCCCGATGATTTTGCCGTGTCTCTCAATTTCCCCCCACTTATCTCAGCTTCAAAATGGCTTGCTCTTCTTCCATATACAGCTCTCTGGTCCGGTCTTTGTTCTTTTTTAATAACAAATGCAGTTTTACATGGGAAACTCAGGGCCAAAACCAAGTGTAGACATCCAGAAGTGTCTAACCATACAAACAGGACACACCGAAGCAACAAGAATCACCTATAATTCAAATGTTCCAACATGAACTTATATCCATATTTTAAACTTACACATAAATGTCTTCACTGCTCCAGTACTTTGAGGAGGACTGTGCACAGAACTGACCCCATGGATCAATTTGTACAGTATAATGAGTGTAATTATTCTGTAGAACTAACCATTTACATATCTAATAAACAACACATTACTTCTAAAGTATTTATGTATCTACTGTAAATTACATTTTACTGTTTCTATCATATAATGGACACACCCATAGCACGACTTATGAACAATCAAGCCTCCTTCTATAAAAACATTCTTTCTTTTATACTTAATCATAGGCTGAAACTGAAAGAAAAAAAATCATATAGGTTGCATTTGCCAACATTTGGTAAACACATCAATCATGTATTGTTTTGAAATCATCCATCTGGATGATCATCATTCCTAAAATATCAATCTGAATGTTTCGGTTAATGAGCTGTTTCCTATATCATACCAGAATTTTATGTACTGTAGTTCCTCATGAAATGTATGTAATGCTTTTGACCAGTAACATTAGGTACCATAAAAAAAAAATTTCTAGATTCTAATGTTATGTAATTCTTTATATTGAGCTCTATATGTGTTCATTTTAGTTTAAATCTGTTGACCTATTTTCAACATTTAACCTGTATAGTAATTAATCTCAGACAATTTACTGTATAATAATTTATCATTATGTTTATTTCAAGTTATTTCAGATCATTTAAGGTGCAACACTGTGCTGAACATGTGACTTGTGAAACATTCCAAATATTTCATGGGTGTAAATATGTTCAGGTAACAGGATTGAGGAAACTTTTTATACTCATTTGTATCAAGCATTTAGTTTATTTGTAAATAAATTGTAGCAATGTTTACAGATGTAATGTATGAATCTTATATCTATTAGCAACTATTATATACTTATATCTATTTGCACCTATTCCCATGCAGTGGTTTTCTCAAATGTACTTGTAATAACAAATATAACAACTACATTATAACATACAGTATTAACATTAGGATTAGTTAACTCTATATGTTTTTACATTTATGCAGCTATGAACACATTTTTATAAAGTAAAGTACATTTGAATTAAAATGATCAGTTGTGATTACTGAGGGGGAAATCCTGTAGATGGTCAAGTCACTTCATTCTTGAACATACTGCAGTTTCCTCTTTGAGTTAGTCATGAAGATTTTGTTTGATGTGTCTCATCTGTAGAATTATTTAATAGATTAAATCCATTCATTATTTCAAACATATATTTGTCAACTATTTTATTACATGATAGTTTGATCAGATAGTACTGTATATACTACTGTACCAACCTAAAGGTCTTTAATAGAATATCTCACAGAAAAAGGGACATCTTTAAGAAGAATTGATCAGCAGGGGAAATTACGTGTCTCTGAAATCTGTTTCTGTTTCAAAATAATTAGATTTATTGTACACACCTTTATACCAGAGGATAGCTTGCTTGTGTGGCAATGCCACACTGGTTATTCTTGTTCCTGGACATCTTGATGTAGCCCTCATCACCCCAGCCTAGACCCCAGCTGTTAAAAACAAGTTAATGTACTTTATGTCAGTATTTAATGTAGACCCAGAATTTACACATTACATCCTATATACTGAACTTCATATAAGGAAATATAATCACTTGTACTATATAATGCTCATCGAAATTCTTAAAATAAAAATGAAAAAATCCAAAACAAACAAACAAAAAAACTAGTAAACTCATTTTTTAAAATGTGATTTCTTTTGATTTTTTTTTCTTTTTGAATCTTTACCTGTTCTTGATAAGCCAATAATCCTGTCCCTCTTCAGTGCCATAACCAACAGCCAGGACACCATGATCCAATAAAGTGCTGCTACAGTCAGGTTCATCATAGACACCTAAAGCCATTGATGCAATAAATGTTTTTTTTTTTTTTTGTAATCATTTAGTTTCCATCAAGTAATTTAGTAATATTAATTCTAATATCTCTGCACCAATTCTACTGCCCTCATCAAGATGGCTATTCTGTGATGTGTGAGACTGACCTGATTCATAGAGCTGGAAGGACTCATGGCCTGCATCTATGGCAACAGAAACTGGCCCTATGGTGGCCACGGCTTCCTGCAAAGTATTCTCATCATGAATGTCCACGTAGCCGGTGCAGGTGGCTCCAACAGTGGCTGGATTATATCTGCAAGGCCCATCCTGCCATAAGAAATACAGGGGAGAAGTCATCTATACTGTAGGTTCTTATAGATAAGTCACTTATTTAACGGGCAGGAGGACAAAGTCTTCCACTAACTTCGGCCTCATAGGGGTAGGAGTCCTCTGTGTCCAGTCCTCCGTTTTGTTTTATATATTCAAAGGCCCAGTCCATCCAACCTCCACCACAGCCCAGGTTACCAAACGTACCAGAGCAGTCTACCAGCTGCTGCTCGCTGAGAGACACAAGTTTTCCAGTTTTCCTGAATGTCTGACCCTCCAGTGCCCCTGTCTGTGTGAAGACAGATGAATGCAGAACAATTGAATGTCTTCTGAAAGACACCATACATTTAGAAGACGACAAACAAGAGTAAATCTAGGATTGAGAAGAATCATTGAATTATTTATTATTAAAATTTTAAGGCTAAAAGGCATTGAGCAGAGAAAGTGCAAGTATATGAAAATCTGAAAGTGTCTTGCTTCGAATTTAACTTGCTTGCAACAATTCTGTTTCTCCTTACCGCACTGAAGGCCCAGCAAGAACCGCACGCCTTTTGGTCCTTAACTTCAGTCACATAGCCCTTGTCCCTCCAGTCCACGGTTGCTGGTAGAACAGCGCCCCCTGCCTGTCGCAGATATGTAACTGCACTGTGCCTCCTTGTCCTGTTGAAGAATCCCAGGCAGCCTTTAAATACTGACTGTCTGTACTCCTGGTTACTCTGTTAAACATAAAAATGGTGGGAGGTGATTACTACACTCAATTTATAAGAATACATACTTGACTAATCTGATTAGGTATTTGGTCAAGCAAGCCTTTTTCAGAAGATATACTGTACAAAATTCTTTTTAACTACCATGTCTGCAAAGTAAGTCATGCCAAGTCTGTAGCTCTTGATGCCCTGTTCGGCCAGCATATTGTGTACCAGGACCAGTTTGCGATTTTCGAGCCATGTATTTTTACGCTGAGACTCCTCCTCTACAGACTTATAGATTTTACCTAGGAGAAAAAAAAACTGTATTTAGGATGGTGCCTAAATTTGATTAGCAGATACTGAAATGCAAATACATTAAATACATATAAATTGCTTGACACTTAATTTTTCTAGTGGCACAGATTAATTTAACAATTTAAACTCACTGAAACTAAACTGAGCTCCAAATGATACATTCTTGTGAATACATAGTTTTTCTGTTTTCTTCTGTAATTACTGAATAATGTAAATAAATAAATAAATAAACAGAGAAAATAAAATGAGAGATTAAGGATTCTACAGTCCGGAAAACAAACACCCTGAAAAATATATTGTGTATATTTGTTCACACAACCGGTAAATGTACTCTAATAATAACTAGTGTTGTTTTCATATAATTCAGATAGCTGCAATCATTTATTACATTTTAAAACTTATCAGACAAAGGATTTAAAACCGGATTTAAAACCCAATATATATGTCAAATGCATTAAATTAGTTGATCCCAGTTGCAAAATTTCGAACATTTTATTATGTTTAATATATTTTTTTCTGTTGTTGTTTTAAAAGTTCTACTATTAAAGGTTTTTTTTTTTTATTCGACACAACCATATGAATGAATTTAAATATCATTTCTCTTCTCTCTCAACATGTGTTTACATTGTAAATCTTTAAAAAATAAATACAAAACAGCGGTCTGTGCAATATAAAACAGTATTGTATGAAGGTAACAGCAGTATACTTGTAATAAATGAAAATAAATAAACCGTGTCTATATCTAGTAAACATCTGATTGGATGTAAACCATAAATTCTGTTAATATGCAAATATATATCCAAAATATGCAAATATATCCAAATATGCTAATATAAATCCATACATATATTTTATGAAATGCTCTCATAAGTTTTTATAAGCTACAGTTTAAGACAGCTTCTCACCAAATTTCAGTTTCCAGGCATGAAACTCCAGGTCCTCCAGAGAGATCCTGGCAGAACTAGCCAGAGCCACAAGCGCGCTAACAACAAGCAAAACCTTCATTCTGCAAAGACTGAAAAAAAATGGTTTGTGTGAATTAAATACCATGAAGTTTTTTTTTTTCAAATACCACTCCTCCGCACTCTTACTCACATACTTTTCCACTCATTCACCAGTTTCACTTTGTTCAGATAGTCACAAATAGGAAATGCCAAAGTGAAACCAACTGCCTATATTAACTAGTGTCATTCTATTGTATCTACATAAAACAAAAGGTTAAAACCTAATTGATTTGTGCCTCCTTAAGACCATATAATATACAAGTGTGTGTATGAGAGGAACAAACCTTGACTTGGGTGTCCTTCAATGACGAGCTGCCTCATTGATCGTGTGTTTATATACTGCTGTGTAACAGATGCTGGTCAGGTGCCTGTCACACACACAGCCACAAAAACTCATTTTTACTGTATGTAAACGTATCATGTTTTATTTAAGGAAATTCCACAAACAAGGGAACTTTACAGGTGACTCACTGCAGACTTTACAGAGAAAATCCTAAATAACATAATCTTGAGAATAGGTTTCCTCCATAGCTGGGAATTGTGTGTAGAACAAACAAACAAACAAACAAACAAACAAACAAACAAACAAACCAACAAATAAATGTGTGGCATAGTAGAACATATTAACTACCTTAATAAAAAATATATGTTTACATTGAGAAACATTATATTCTAGTTTCAGCTGTCAGGTCTATAGTTATAGCTACAAAGTGATGAATATATTCACACACAGAACTGACTCCATTATTCAAGTTCTTGAACAAAATGTTCACTGACTGTGGAACTGGTTCTAAATATAAATTACAAACTACTTATGAAATAGATGTAAATACAATAATTTGTCATTTTGGAAATACAGAAGATTTCTTTACATTTAAATAAAGAAAGTTTAATAAATGATCAAACAAATAATAAAATGTTTAATAAATGTTTAATAAACTGAATAGTCAAGACTCCATTATTTCCAGGTCCCTACTTAACTGTAAGCAAAAGTGTTAGATTGACCATATACTAAGATATATACTATAGTATCATTGCATATACTAAGTGATAGATTGACCAATAACTGGTTTATACAAAAGGTCAGATTGCTCCATATGTGTAACAGCTTCTAAGAGGCACTGAAGGAATAGTAAGCACAGTAGCCTTGCAACACTAAGGGCTGAGGGTTCAATTCCTGCCTTGTGTTTCCTGTAATTTATTTAGTTTCCTCTGGATACTCTGGTTTCCTCTCGAAGATGTGCAGAATAAGCTTATTGGCATTTTATAATTGGCTGTAGTGTGTGTGGCTGTGATGGGTTGGCACCCTGTCTGGGCTGTTGTATCCTGCCTCATATCCTGAGTCTCCTGACCCTGAACATGATAGTTAGTATGGAGAATGAGTGAGAGTGAGTGAGTAACCCCCTACTGAAGCAGACAGTTTTATCAGACTGTACTCCAGTGGATTTGATCTAAAATGGTGCATAATATTTTTTGTTTAGTTTTTTTTGCACAAACCTGTGGCAGCTCGATTCTACTCTTTCCTCAAGATTCTACTTTTCCCTTAATTTATAGTCAATAATATGATTTTAATGAAACAAAAACACACACTAGTGATACATATAGTTAAACATCCTAGTGTTATGCTCTGTATCAGCTCTCATCAGAGGAATGCCTGTCCAATCTCGTCTATCTTGTCCAGTCTACTCGTTTGGAAATAACAAGTCATGATTAATAATTTATTAATCACTCTTTGGAGTAACTTTACTATTGGAAATACACAAATGTGTGATTTTTTTAAAAATTCAACAGCGCATTAAACAAGATTTGTGCAGTTTGTGTAAATGCATGTATGGGTAAACTACTGTATAATATGTAAACATCAGTAATTTACCGGATTCTAATTGTATTATTGTTCAAATAAGGACAAGGACATACATTATTTCAACTGATCTTTAAAATAGACAAGAATACATAAGCTTCAATGAATAATAGACACATGGTGGCACTTTCTAGGTTTCAATTTTACTTTAGCACCATTGTCAAGAGGGAAGTCACAGATCTAAAACCTTCTTGTGAGAAACAAAAACACACAATAGTGATACATATAATTAAACATCTCAGTGCTGTTAATTAAATATGATAAATAACATAATAATAATAATAATAATAATAATAATAATAATAATAATAATAATAATAATAATAATATCAGCACTCATGGAACACCTTTGTCCAATTAATTAATGGTTATAAATGATTAATAATTAATAATTCCCTGGAATAAATTATGTCCTGGAACTACACAAATCAAAATGACATGTTTTAATTTAATGCAATAGCATGTTCAACAAGATTTAGAAATCAAAGCAGATTTCCTTTAAATAAAATTTTATTAAATTTGTTTTTAAATTTTTTGTTCATACAAATTTTTTAAACTAAAGCCAGATATGCATTACAAGCCCTTGTGCTGTATTATTTTAAACATAAAGGAAGAACTCATAGGGCATTGAAACACTTTTTCTACAACAACTCCTGTCTAACTGCTCAGTCTGTGCAGCTCAGTACAGTGCAGTTTGAATAAAAAATCCTTAATGGCCAAGATTACAACCAAGACCGCCAGCTTGACATTTTTAGTATTTTTCAAAAAAAAAAAATTTCATTTACATACTTAGTAAAACATACCCAAAAATTAAGCATACCAGTACAAAGACAGTAGAGCAAGGACCACACTGAAGACGTTGAGTTTTATTGGGAACCAGAGGATAGCTGGCTGCTGTTGCGATACCACACTGGTTGTCCTTGTTTCTGGACATCTTGATGTAGCCTGTTTCTCCCCAGTCAGTACCCCAGCTGTGAAATACAATTTCACGTTTTTCAAAAACATGGCTTTACTAAAGAAATACAATATAATCACTCAAATCAACTTATCAGTCTTAGAATATTTTACAAATGTAATTTTACTAGAAGCATAACTTAACATAACATTTTTTTTTTACCTGTTCTTGATCAGCCAATAATCTGTTCCATTTTCAGTGCCATAACCAACAACAAGGACACCATGACTCAGGCAAGTGCGGCTACATCCAGGTTCATCATAAACACCTAGATCCATTGAAGCAATCATTTATTTAAAAAAAAAAAACATATTGCCTTTTATTGTAATTAGTACAAACCCTCAATATTTCAACAATAAAAAGAGGATCTTCATGTATCTATACCACATACTCACATATACTTCTTTGGAATCATTGGTTGTGTGAGACTTACCTGATTCATAGAGGTGGATGGAGGTATGGTTTGCATCTATGGCGGCAGAAATGGGTCCAATGGTGGCTACGGCTTCCTGCAAAGCATTTTCATCACTACTGGCTATGTCCACATAGCCAGTGCAGGTGGCTCCAACAGTGATTGGATTAAACCTGCATTCACCATCCTGGGTTAAAAAACGAGATGAGAGCTCTACTGTTAGAAAGAAAATTGAACATTTCAGTTTTGTATCAAACAGACAGGACCATGGCTATAATATATTTAGGCTGTCACCACATAATAACATACTACTGCTTGATTGTTAATTGATTGTAAATCATTGATCGGTTTCCTATGACCGCAAGCTCCCAAGTGGTAATTCTTTAAACAGTGTACACATTAACAAACAGCTGCTGAGGTTGAACTATTTTTGTGCCTCGATTGTCACTATGAATTTTGTCACATACAGTAGCTCTCTGAATATTGCCTTTAACCAAAGGTTATTCTTTTTTCTTTTTTTTTAGCATAGAGTAAGTAATTTGACAACAATTTGACATATCATTTACTTTGTTCTACTTACCATACCCTCATAAGGGTAGGATTCCTCTGTGTCTAGTCCATTATTTTCTTTCACATAGTTAAAAGCCAAGTTCATCTGGCCACCCATGCAGCCTTTGTTCCCAGATTGTGTAGAGCAGTCCACCAGCTGTTGCTCGCTAAGTAACACCAGTTTCCCAGTCTTCTTAAATATCTGGCCTTCTAACGCACCTGTCTATGGAAACAGTGCAGAGAATGACAGCATGAATATAAGAAATTTGCAGACGGTAATGGATTAAGGAACACTATCAGATTAATTACTCTTGGGATTAAAAGACTAAATTGCAGAAAACTACAAATCCTGAAATTGCTTGCAGTATAAATAACAATTTAAATTCTCCTATTTCTCCTTACCGCACTAAAGGCCCAGCAAGAGTCACAATTTTTCTGGTCTTTAACCCCAGTTACATAGCCATTTTTAGTCCAATTCACAGATTTTGGAAGAGCAGCTCCTCCTGTCTGTCGAAGGAATGTAGCTGCATTGTGTTGATTGGGTCTGTTGAAGGGTAGGCAGCTCTTAGTCTTACTGTACTCCTGGTCATCCTGTTTGACATACTGTAAAGATATTGGAAGGAGATTAATGCAGAAGGAATACTTTTACAGTCTTTCTGTCAATGATCGTACTGTATAGTGAAATATCTTTATAATACAATTCATGCCTAAAAGTGCTAAGACAATAGTAAGTGTGTGTGAGAGCACTCACAAAATAACAACAATTTGATTATTTGTCACATGTACTTTAAAGCACAGTGAAAATTTTTTTTCGCATATCTCAGTAATGAAGCTGGGAACAGCCAGGAGGCAGAGGTAAAATAAAGCTGAATTTGTTCGTTACTCATTGGTTCAGGAACAGTCTGAGGAACATGACAAACTGTTCAAGATGTTGACTCAATCTTCAAATTCCTCAAATCTCAATTCAATTGAGCACCAATGGGATGGGCCGGACAAACAAGTCTTAGCCATGGAGACCCCAACTTGCAAGACATAAAGAACCTTCCACTAACATCTTTATGCCAGATACCACAGTATACCTTCAGAGGTGAGGTTATGAAGTCCAAGCTTTAATGGGTCAGAGCTGTTTTGACAGCACAAGCGGGAACTGACCCAATATTAGGGGTAGATGGTTTTATTGTTATGACTGATCAGTATACAGAAGGCATAAAATATTGAATGGCCAAATACCTCTTTATAAAGTAATTTTTTTGTCTCTGCTAAATAGAGATGCATGTGTGCATTCCTGTGGTGGGTATGTTCTGGTGACCTGTTCAATAGTTTGGAGCATAAGGACTTTCAACAAATACACATACAGTTGAACCTTGGATTACAAGCATAATTCATTCCAAAACAATCGTAAACCAAATAGAATTTTCCCCTAAGAAATTATGAAAACTCAAATTATTTGTTCCACAGCCCCAAAAAAAAAATAAATAAAAATAATTACTACAATATATAAAGTAAAAATAAAACAAATTAACCTGCACTTTACCTTTAAAAAATACAAATAAATCCCGACAGATAAGTGTTAAGTGTATTTGTGTGTGTGGAATTAGCCCCTTCCCTCATCTCGTCTTACACAGTAAAACTCCTCCTCTCTCCCCCGATCTCGATGTTTTAGAACAAACACACACTCAATGGAAACACTATTTTAACGGGAAAAAAAAAATCTCTAATGAGTCTACGTGTGAGCGTATACTAACGGAATCACTGGTGTAAAGTAAAAACAAAAAAAAATTAACCAGCACTTTACCTTTGAAAAGAATCGTGACAGAGAAGAGTTTCTGTGAAGACCAGAGAGTGTGTGTCTGTACGTGTGTGAAGCCGGGGAGGAGGGGTGTAAAGGCAAGGGAGTGAGTGTGTGTGTGTGTCTGTGTCAAATTACGCGTGCACACAAACATAGGAGACACGCTGAAACAGAGAGGGATATGTTGATTATACCAGTAAGAGACGAGCACTAAGATCCAGCAGCGGAGACGATTACCCACAATTCCGCAGCGCAAGAGAGAGAAAAATCATTGGCTCAGTTGTGATCACGTGACGCTCGGTGTCAAAAACAGGAAGCACATGCGTGATACATGATACTTGGCACTCGTAAACCAAGACGTGCTTGTTTTTCAAGTCAAAATTTATTTAAAATCTTTGCTCGTCTTAGGGAACACTCGCAAACCGCATTACTCACAATCCGAGGTTCCACTGTATACAGTTTGTCAGTGACTTTGAATTCCTGGGTATTATATGTTGCCTCTCTTTTATGAGACACATTTTTTCGGCACTTCCACAGTGGTGCTGCTGTGTTTAAGGCTGGTATACAAGTTGTCCTTCCTTGGACGACTTTTGATAGGACAAGACCTACTGTTGAGTTGCTCTAATGTAGTCATCTAGCTTGCCTATTTTTCCTGTTTCTAACACTTTTTTAATGTTTCTAACACATCCTTTTTTTTAAATACCATGTCTGCAAAGTAGGTCATGCTGAGTTTGTAGCTCTTAATGCCCTGCTCAGCCAGCTTGTTGTGATCCTGGACCAGCTTTAGATTTTTCAGCCAAGTTTCCTTATGCCGAGATTCCTCCACTTCAGATGTATAGGTCTTACCTGAACAAAAAATGCACCAGAATTAGAGGTTTTAGAATTTGATTGGCACATGATAAAATTGAAAACATTCTGCAAATTTTCAGTATAAAAAAAACATTTTGTTCTTCCATTATAAAATAAGAATTAATAATTAATAATAAGAGACTTCCTCTCATTTTCACATCCATCCCTACATCTCTGAATCAAGCATCCTGTTACCCTCTATGGCTGTTGGAATATATATGTTGGAATATATAATGGAATATATAAATGTCTATCTAGGGTGATTTATTCTATATAATGGTAATACTACAACATGCATACACCATATTCTTAATACTTTATTTAGAATATTAATTCAAATAATAAGACTGTATAATGTACTGTAGTGTAGGGCGACCTTTAACTCACTATAACTCATAACTGATATATTTGTGTTGCAGTCAGTGTGAATGGTTATTGTAGGTGAAGCGGGTTTGCAAGAGCAGAGCTTTTATCTTGTGAAAAGCAAGCAATAAACAATATGAAAACAATATTTCTGAACACTTACAAGATTTTTGAGGCAGAAACAAACAGACTATGAGCAAAATTGTGAAACGTACAAATGAACAATATGCATGCCAAAAGCTTGATAAGTAGACTCTAAAAGCAGAGGCATCCACTTTCACTGATGTGGATGATTCTATGTATTGATTTTTTTTTTTTTTTGTCCCAAGGACATAGTGAATGTTTTATAGTAAAGATTTTATACATTAGCTACTGTTGCATTTCTATAATGTCTATAACCATTTTTAAAGGTGTACTCTCTTTATTACTATATGTTAAGTATGTGTTAGTAGATGTCTTACCAAACTTTAGTTTCCAGACCTGAAATTCGTCATCTTTCTCATCTTGAGACACAATGATTCCAATGGCCGGGGCCATGAAAGCGGTGATCACAAGCAAAGTCTTCATTCTGAAAATAGTATAGTTTGGCCTATTTTTTGTGATTAAAAATATTGTGAACCCAGTACATTTACTTATACTATTCTCCTAGGTGTAACGCTTCCTTGTTTTCACTCGCATCCTGTTTCAAACGTTCACTGAATTTAAAAACAGGAAACACAAAAATTTTAAATGATTGTTAACTGATCTAACTTTAGCATCAGAACTTTAGCTAGATGGCTAATCTAGCTAATAATTGAGTTGTACTAAAAACAATTCTTGTATATGAAAGAATAACAGTGCCATAATTCCTTAAAATAGCACGTTGAATTACATGAACTGAACATGAACTTGTTGCAATAAAAATCATAGATTTTTTTTTTTCCGAATTGCAGTTTGATCTGAATGGGAATTGTTTTGTTTTTTTTGGCACTGCAAATTATTGTTGTTATATATTTCAATTCTTTATATTTCCAAACGTCATTCAAGCATTTAAACTTCAATACAAATATACTGACCTTATTAAATTGCTATTTTAAATATTTTTTAAGTGTTAATTTTTAAAGTCTCAAAATTATCTTCTTAATTATTATTTTGAACATTGAATCTAAGTAAATGTGCATTTAGCCTTTTAATTCATCACCTACAGTATCTCTTTTACAAACTATCAATCTTTCTTTTTACAGGGTTAAATAAATCAATCTGTGTATCAAGCTGTAAATAATTCTGGTGTATACACGTCATAGACACACTGTGAAAAAAATTCAACTAGAAAAATGTTGAATAAATGAATATTGTATTGGCCCAATAGTTGGCCCAACTTCTTACAGTGGTATTTGTTAAGACAACATGTAACATTGTGTTCTTGAAAACTTTGGCGACACAGACTGATTAAACCAAAAAACTCATGTTTAGCCAGCAATTTACCTTCATTGAGATGCAATCACGTGATTTTATTTTGTGCAGAAACAGCGTCTTCCTCGACCCCAGCACACACAGCCGAGCGAGCGCTCAGCTAACAAAAGTTTGAGAAAACCCAGAGTGCTTAACAGTTGGGGAGTAGCGGCGCTTCAGTACTCGGTAAGTTAAGGGATGTAAAAATGTCTGTGTTAGTTTGACTTGAGAGTCACTAATACTCATCTACGAGTGTTATAACTGTTAACTTATCTGTATAAAAAACTAATTTATTAGATATCTGGTTATTTTGAAACATCACGCCACTGATCCTGAGAATGACGAAGTAAAACCCTTGAAAATATTAAACCCTTTTGAATATAAAGCAAAACGTAGCTTTAACCCAGCATTAGAGTTCCAGAAACTCTACAGAAAGTCTTGTACACTCTCTGGTGGTATATAGCCTTATTAATAGCTTTTATTTATATCATAACTAAATATGGAGTGATTGATGGCCTTTGGAAGCCACTGAAGGACATGAACAAGTTGATGAAGTTGGAGGGGACTGTAGTCCTCGATGGCCTCAGTGACTATGCACCATCTTTAGGAGTGATGTTTAGTCACGTCTGTGCTCTAAACATTGAATTCCAAAAGTACTGGACTTACACCTATGAAGCCATCCAATCGATTATTATTGGACATGGAGAGACACAATCCCCTCAGATTCACATGCTGAGACTAGTTTTTGACTTTGACTAGTTTGGGAAGAATAAAGGGTTGTTTTTGACGTACAGTAATGTTTGTGTGTTTTAATTGTTGGGGTGTTGTTAGACTGACTTGTTTTTATAGAAAAACAATCACTTGAACCAACTACATCAGTGGGCTAAAATAGGAGACAACTTCCCTTTTTTGAGTAGATGAGAAGTTGGGCTAAGTCAACCCTAGAGAAATATAATTAATTGAGCCCACAACCAATACCACTTGAGCTGACTTAAATATCTGAATTATAAGTTAAGTCAATGTAAGATTTTAAACTGAATACATGCTGTGTCAACTCAACAGCAATGTGAAATGTTTAGTTTGGCCAGCGAATTCCTCTAAAAGTTTTTATTTATTTTATTTTATTTTATTTTATTTTATTTTTTTGTTTTTTTTTACAGTGCATGTGGGGGAGGGGCGGGGGTGTACATACTGTATCCTCCTAGAGCTACTGAGCTGTAAATTCATTTACACTGATGTAAATGATGAACGTACAATATGACCTTTAGGAACCTCAGTACGGTAATCATGCGCCAGTGACAGTCAAGGCACCGCCACTGCTGGAAAATTCGGCAGACATCGCACTTAGAAGGTGCTCCTCGGTTGTTTAGTCATTTTTGTTTGCTTACCACTTTACATTTTATTGAGTCATGTGCGCATCGCTTCATGTAAATTTCTGTCGTGTTGTGACCTGGATTTAGCAAAAGATAAAATTTCTTTAGCTATTTGTTCACAATGCCTGTCTAATAGCAGTCTACTGGTAGTGTGAAAAGGCTTCCTATAACCTTTATATTAGCTTAAAATAATGTTTTTTTATATAATTTACAGTGGATTGACTGTGGCAGTTATCTGGAGCAGAGTTCACCCAGGCTTTTTGAGTGGAGCATGGTGTACATGGAAGCTGCCTGGGAGCATGGTGTGAGGGGGTACTAGGGCCTAGCATAGTAACTAGGCTGGGACTTCGCATAGGAGCTGGACCTGGAATGAAAACTTAGTTTTTTACGTTTTTTTTTTTTTTTGTATTTTAAATTAAAATGTATTTTCCCAAGCAAAAAGGACAAAAACACAGACTTTGTAAGGCTTCCAGAGCCCCAAAGCAGTCACACGTATGTAGACAAAAAAAAAAAACAATTAAAATGAAAACATTTAGCACTTTTCAAAGCAGCTTATGACAATGAAAGGTGTAAACATAATTATGTAATATGAAACTAGTACAAATTTAAGTCAAATGTTGAATTAATTAATTAAAAGAGTGAATTGTCAAATGTACGTTGCAACTAGAAGTAGCAGAATGATACATTTATTTTATGACATGAACATTTGGTGGAATTGGATCAATGTGTAGATATGGAAAAAAAAAAGCATCTTGCTCAAAAATCATGTTCAACCTCTATGAAATATGACAAAAAGAGATTACTAATGCTCTGCTAATGCATTGCATATAGAAAAAAAAGGGTTCCTGCAAACAGTTGCCAAGTATGAGGTGCCTACGTAGCTGCAAAAACTTTGTGAATATAGTGTTCCTGTAGTCCGGGTTCGATCCCTAGCCAGGGGTGTATCCTGCCTCATCCCCTGGAATAGGCTCTAGCCATCCCCCCGTCTGTGACTGTGAAGCAGTGTACACATACAGGAACACTCACTCACTCACTCATCATCTAAACCGCTTAATCCTGTATTCAGGGTCACGGGGAGCCTGGAGCCTATCCCAGGAGACTTAGGGCACGAGGCAGGGTACACCCTGGACAGGGTGCCAATCCATCGCAGGGCACACAGACATACACACATACACTCACTCATTCACTACGGGCAATTTGGGAACGCCAATTAACCTAACCTACATGTCTTTGGAATGTGGGAGGAAACCGGAGTACCCGGAGGAAACCCACCAAGCACGGGGAGAACATGCAAACTCCATGCACACAGAGCCGGGACTCGAACCTGGCTGGGAATCGAACCCAGACCCT
>JAAGKR010009449.1:0-20029 GCA_011419295.1 Clarias macrocephalus | reverse complement strand
TTTTGCACTTTGTTATCTTTTGCTGTCTTTTTGGAAAGCTGTTTTGTCTCAGCTAGTAAGCAAATTAGGTGTCTTAGTTAGCTAGTTAGTTTTGTAAATTTATGTTTTTAATTAATGTTGTATGTAGCACATTGGTCCAGGAGGAACATTGTTTCACTGTGTACTGACCTGTATATAGTTAAGATAACAATAAAATCCTACTTAACTTGACTTGACTTGGTATTGAAAGCCCTCCCGTCTAAGCAACATCTGTTGAGAATTTGTAATATTGTTGTCACATGCACACAATGAGCACTCTTTGTTATAAATTCCTGAAACTGCTTCAGAGTTGCTGTAGGCCTCTTGGTACCCTCTCTGACCAGTTTCCTCCTGGCTCTTTCATCCAACTTGGAGCAACATCTTTCAGCTTTCTTACTGTTACTGAACATTCATGTTGCAAATTTCTGTTCTACAACATCTCAAAGATATTTTTTTCTCTTTTTTTTTCTTAGTGACTTCTAAGCCTGGGTTGGCATCCTTGGACACATCCTCTGCAGTATGTGGTGCACTGGGTAATCTGGTGACTTTCTATCGTGGCCAGCATTGACTTGTTTGGCGATGTGTGCTGCATTGGTGTTTTTGTGAGATCAGGCCGGATGTGATGGCCTTTGGTCCTCACAGGCATAGATGAGCCTTGGATTCCCATGTTCCTGTCTCCAGTTAAATAATTTTAAATAAATGTTAATATGTTAAAATAGAACAATATTCTCACCACGAACATTCATTTTTCAGTTCCTAAAGCCAGACCATTCTTGACACTTTCTATCCTCCAATAAAATTTTACAATTCAATACTTGATTCAAGTCTTTGCTTATTTCTTGCATGAAAAAGCTTGCTATGCTATTTTATTCAGATCTGGTGACTTGGTAAACATGGCACTTTAGCAAGCTGGAAGTAGCCATTATGAGATAGGTCATTTATAGTCATAAAGGAGTGATTGCTGACAGCAAGCATACTTAATGGACCAGAAGATAAAATGAATATTTATAAGACCAGACAATATTTGCCCAAACTTCAGTTTTTAGCCTCTGACCACTTTAGCCCCAGCTTCCTGTTTCTGGCTGAGAGGAATCTAGATGTCTCATCTGCCTCTTGATTTAATATGTTTTGTTTTTTGAAATGTTTTTTTTTTTTTTTTTTTTTTAATGATCACTATGGTTATAAAGTGTGGTTGTAGTCAGCTTGAGTTAGTCTGGCCAATCTCCTCTTATCAATCTCATCAATAAAGTGTTTCTGGCAAAAAGTCTGCAGGTCAATAAATATTTTCTTTGTTTGTCTTTTGCACCATTCTGGTGTTGCATGTGAAAATTCCAAAAGATCAGAAGATTCTGAATTACTGCCTGACACCAATAACCAAGCCAGAGTCAAAATAACTAAGGGCACTTTCTGATGTTTGACGTGAACCTGAAGCGCTTGACCTGTAGCGTTATGATTTTACGCACTGTGCTGATGCCACACTTAATTAACACTCAAATAATGTTTCCATGACAATAATGACATACTGTATATATATTTTAAATTAGATAGTTTGTGAAAAATTCCTTTTTAAGTTAAAGTGAAAGTTGCTCCAAATTTGCTCATGACTGTTAAACCACAAGAAGAGAAGCAAAAAAAAAAACAAAAAAAAAACGGCTCAATATATTTGTGAGTCACAAATAAGGCCAGATGCTTCCTGTTTTGATGCCCGTTCAAATTTAAGGCCAGCAACAGAATAACCTGACAGGTTAGTGGACAGCTTTCATGCTCATACTTGTTACTCTAAGTTCCCCTTAATGCCCATGTCCCCTCAGGGACACCTTCTTCCCCTTTACTGCACCACCACAGACAGGAAATGACAGAGTGTCTCTCTATACTCTATGAGTTTGGCTAGTGCACGGCATAAACTCCAGTATGTAGTTCACATAACTGACTTAGCTTAGCAGCAAGTCAAATTCTTGCTAACGGTAAATGCTGCATTGTACATTGATTGCATGTCTTCAGGTAAAATAATAAGAACAAAACAAATTTTTAGCAATGGTAGAAACAGTAGAAAGGTAAAAGTTACTTTATACAAGACTTGAATTCCTGTGTGGTTTGTTTCTGTGAATTTTTAAATATTTACCTCAAACAGCCTTATACACTAATACTGATACTGGCATGCACTATGCTAACTAACTCAGTTCCAGTTCTGGGAAGGCGTCCCAAGTTTTGTTCACACAGCTGCAAGAGCATTCTAGTTGATCCTAAACGTGCTCAAAGAGGTTGAGTTCAGTCCTGTTCACTGAGTTCAGTGTACAGACCTGACTTTGGATACAGGGTCATCGTCATGCTGGACAGGTTTGGGTCTCTTAGTCCCAATAAAGGGGAACTGTAAATGCTGCAGTATTGTTGCTCCATAGCATAGGGGGTGTCAACATACTCTTAGCCATATGGCGTATGTCTGTATTGTCTGTATGAAACGAAGTTTTGTATCCTGTTCCTATTGGAGCTTTCTTCTGGCTGCTTCCTTCAGGGGGTCACAGCAGACCATCTGATCAGGACACACCTTGGCTCAGGTTTTTTTTTTTTTTTTTTTTAGGGGTCAAGGTCAGGGGTAGCTCATTGGATTATGGTTTGGAAGGTCCCAGGTTTAAATCCCATGATCACCAAGTTGTCTCTATTGGGCCCTTGAGCAAGGGCCCTTAACCCTCAACTGCTTAGATGTATAATGAAATAAAAATGTAAGTCGTTCTGGATCACTGCGTCTGCCAAATGCCTAAGTGTAAAGGCGGGGTGCCCTTCATATTGCAACCTTCCCATTTTATCCTGGCTTGGGGTTGGCAGTGCATGCCTTGGCTGGGTAGTATAGAGAGTGGCAACCTACTGACAGGAGGGCTCAAACACAGATCCTCAGATCCCCAAATCAACAACCTAGAGCCTTAAACACCTCAGCCACCACTACCCCTATTAGAACATAGTGGCTTTTAGATGTTACATATTTCTGAGAAAGTGCTATAAAATTATTATTAAAAATGCAGTGAGCGGTTTCAGCTGGTCAAGTGTGTAATATTTCATTAGATTCTATAAATTATCACCTCTGGGGGAGAGAGAGAAAGAGTGATAGAGAGAGACGTGAAATCCTGTAGATGCAGACCAAAATATAACCAACAAATGCAATGTGCAGAAGATTAAAATATCTCACATCCCACACACATTTTAGGATTACATGATCTTACTTTAGCTCAGTTTAGTATCGCACAGGTTTTTCATTAGGTTTTGTCCACAAGTAACTGAAGGTGGCACAGTGGTTTAATGATTAGTGCTACCGCCTCGAACCTCCACGTTTTACCATCTGTGTCTTTGTGTGTGAATTTTGCATTTTCTCCCAGTGCTTTTGGTGGGTTTTCGCCAATGGTAGTCTGACTGGGGTTTTCAAATAGTTTATTCTTAAAGCAATGATCACATCACATAATAGGTCACTGCAGCAACCATCTTTCAGAATTTCTTGAATGAACAAAAGAGTAGTAGTTTGGGCACAATATAAATAAAAAATAAAAATAAGCAAAACTAAAGGCTGTGCTGGATCCAGTGCTATATTATAATCTCCTGAATAATAAGTGAGGAAGCTCTAATGTAAAATAAAACAGTTTAATGCAGCAATATACCTGATCCTATGAGGTGCTTGTCATTCACATTTTATTGTCATATTGACCAGAACTACAACTAAACAAATGATATTTCCTTATTTAGACTATTTAAAGTGATCAACCATTTGAAAGCCCTTAATAAACAGAAAAAAAAAATTCAAATCAAAGTTAAACCACAGGACAAGAAGTAAAAGCTTCTGAACATATTCTAATCACGCAGCAGTCCAGATACTTCCTATTTTATTCCGTTTCAAATTTGAGGACTGGCTAGCAACTGAATTAACACGGCTAAAACAATAGACATCCTTATTCAAGTTTGGAATTTTTTTTAGACAATTTTGGTCTAAAATTTCGGCACGGTGATGTAGTGGTTAGCACCGTCGCCTTGCACCTCCAGGGTCCGGGTTCGATTCCCGGCCAGGCTCGATTCCTGTCTCTGTGTGCATGGAGTTTGCATGTTCTCCCCGTGGTACTCCGGTTTCCTCCCACAGTCCAAAGACATGTAGGTTACCCTGCCTTGTGCCCTTAGTCTCCTGGGATAGACTACAGGCCCCCATGACCCTGAATACAGGATTAAGCGGTATAGAAGATGAGTGAATGAGTGAATTTTGGTCTTCTCTGTTCTCTTGATCCTTAGTGTATGTCTTCTCAGAATCCTTGGCTACATCCCCATCCCTTACCACACCCCTGGTGAAAGGACAGCAGGAGCAGTAATTCATCAGCACAACTCATGCACCTACTATTTTTCCATTTTTATTTACACGATTATACAAAACTGCACAGACTGTAAAGTATTCAGACCCTTTGGGGCACCTCTTGGACCTTCCTCACGTGCAAAAGGGGCTCTGTCTATCACTTCCAAAAAGTGAAATGAAACTGTAGGTTATTAATAGTCGGACTAAAGAATGATTTACTTTAGATTGTTTTGCAGCAGCAGAGAAGCTTTTACAAGAATGGCAGATCTTGGGTGGAATGAACCACAAGCATCAGTAGCACTTAGTGAGTTTGTTCACACAGGAAATGAGTGACACTTTGTTAAGCCTCTAAACGTCAAGGGGACCAATGCTAGCAACATGGGCCTGGAGAAACAATCCATGTCACACATGAAAAGTGGTTTTAAAGCTCATCTATGGGAACTCTGGTTGTGGCCATCTTGGCAGGAGTTGACTCTGCATAAACCTTGGTTAATACATACAGTAAATGGGCAAATGCACAAAACAAACAGCGTCTGGCTGTTGTTTGGAACATGCCTACTTACCTCATTCACCACAAGCCATCTAGCTTAGCTTTATCTCAACAAAAATGATATGGTGGCTGTTGATAACTGTCATGTGTTCTTGTTTTAAGATAAACTACAATTATTCCAGGTAGCTGGTTAGCTAAAGTCATGGATAGCAGACAGCTAGTTTTTTGAGACCAGCTCTGGGGATTGACTCACTTTTGGAGCTAGCTCCTAGCGGTCATTCGAGGAACTGCACGTTTTTTTTTATCTTTATGGAGGCCGAATAAAGATAAAAACAAATATTATCTTTTTGTTTTGTTTTGTACTTTATTATTTATTAAAGGACACTATATTATTTAGACAGTCATAGATACATTTAATGTTTCTGAATGGTTGTGAAAGTTCATTTTAAAATCTACAATATTTCCTCTATATAGATTCATTCTTTATTCTTTCACTTAAAAATAATTGAGAGAATTGTAGAAAGAACAACTTTTGATAAAATTGTTTTGATTAAAAAAAAAAAATTAAGTGGCAACCTGGTATCTCCGACTGGAGATTCCTTCTATAAATAGTAATAATAAAAAAAAAACATTTTTTTTTTTTTTTTTTTTACAGAGAAACATTACTATATTATCAGCTAGGTTGTATCCAACATCTTGTCAAACATTATGAATGAGTTGTAACTGTGGAACAATATTATATCAGAACAAGAACATTATTATAAACTTGTGCTTTGTCTAATAGATTTACTTATTCTCAACATCACTGTGGTCTATTAACAATGCCAGTTTCTGAGGTAATAATAATAATAATAATAATAATAATAATAATAATAATAATAATATAATCACCTATTTGGCAAATATGGCTAACAATGCTATGACCAGCTTTCCAGCACGTCCACAATCGTTCAGACAGGCTACACCATCATCCAGACTAGATGCATATTTGCAGGATATTGGTTCTTTTTCTTGGACAGGTCTTAAAAGTGAAGATAAGTTCCATTACTCACTCACTTCCTACACCAGGTGCACAGCTCACTCCCACACTCAGATTAACATAAGGTTATTTCCTCTGCACTCCAGTACCAAGAATAATTATATACATTCTATTTCATGTACATGCGGTCATTTCGCGCCTTTGTGCGTTTACACGTGTGCAACTTTGCACATGTCTGTTCATATCCAATTTGCACATTCTGTCATACAGTGTATATATATACTCGCCGGCCACTTCATTAGGTACAGAAGTAGTAGTACAGAACTGCCTTAATTCCTCATGGCATAGATTCAACAAGGTGCTGGAAACATTCCCTCAAAAAGCTTTTGATTCATATTGACATGATAGCATCATGCAGTGGCTGCAGATTTGTCGGCTGCACATCCATGATGCAAATGTCACGTTCTACCACAGTGCTCTATCGGATCAAGAGCTGGTGACTGTGAAGGCCATTTGATTATAGTGAACTATAGGCAAGAATAATATGCAAGAAACACGTTTGAGATGTTTTTAGCTTTGTGACATTGTGCATTATCCTGCGGTCATAAAGAGAGAAACATGGTCAGCGAAAATGCTCATTTAGCTGACAGAAGTGGCACTTGGTGGGGGTGGTCTTCTGCTGCTGTAGCCGAACTGCTGCAAGGTTTGATGTGTTGTGTGTTCAGAAACGCTCTTCAACTTACCTAGCTTGTAAAGAGTTGTAATTTGTGTTTCTTTTGCTTTTCTAATTGCAGTCTGCCTATTCTCCTCTAACCTCTGGCATCAGCAAGATGTTTCTGCACAGAGAACTACCACTCACTGGATATTTACTCATTTTCAGGCTATTCTCTGAAAATTCTAGATATAGTTGTGCGTGAAAATACCAGTAGCTCATCAAAAATATTCAGACCAGGCTTTCTCGCACCATGTTCAAAGTCACTTTAATCACATTGAATTTTCTTGGCCATGTCTACATAACTACTGTAAATGCATTGAATTATCGCCATGTGACTGTCAAATTAAATATTTTGCGTTAACAAGCAGTTAAACACAGATGTACATAATACATTCACTGGCTATATACAGTAAAAGTGGCCGGTAAATGTTAATGTTGCACATATTCGTTTATTTCCCTTAAATATGATATTTAATACTGTTGTCTTGCACCTTGCGGTCTGTGCTTCTCCCTGTGCTTGGTTGGTTTCCTTCGAGGACTCATGTTTCCTTCCACAGTCCAAGTACATGTAGGATGATTGGCATTCCCAAATTGCCTGCAGTGGTTGAATGAGCATGTATGTTCATCTCTGCGATGGATTGGCAGAGTGTACCCTAATAGGCCCAAGCACCCCCCCCAACCCTCTAAACCGGATAAAGAGGTATAGATGAGTGAATGAGTGAGTAATACTGTTTAAGTTTACATACATATTTAATACTTGAATTGTTGAAACTCTTGTGGAGTCTAAAGTCTGAAACTATTAGTGATTCTGTTCTGCATTCTTTTTTTAACATAACAAACCCTAGAGAAATTGACATGAATTTCAGACTTTCTTGGTATTTTGTCTCAACTGCTTCATTAAGAGATAAGACTTAGGAAAAAAAAAAAAATCTGTGCCTTTGTTCGAAGGAGTTGTACCACGAATTTGCTTAAAGGTGAATAGGGAAATAAGGAATTTTGTTTTGTCCTATCCTTGTTGCTCCTGCTTCACAATACTCACATTTAGACTGAACATATTCCTCACTGGTTCTGGTTGCTGTGTAACTGCAGAAGTGGCATAAATAAACTGACTAACAAGACGACTTGCTTCTTGGTGACGTCTACAGTGAGTTTGAAATCTGTTTTTTTTTTTTTTTTTTGCTTTGTACTTTTCCCTTTGTCAATGTGGTTATGAGCAACTTGCCATACCCCCCCACCCCCCATGTTTGGCCGGTGCCATGCAAAATGTTTTAAACTGACTGTGCCAGCTGCTTCTGAACACATTATTGTTCTGCTTTTACAGAAATATTTACAGTATATACATTCAGACATAAAAGTGTTCTGAATATTCCCTGAGTTAATAAGTTTATAAACAAAATGTATATCATACAATACTGAAGAAAATGCTTTGAGTTTGCCATGTTGTATGTTTATCTATACTGTGCATGCATGACTTAGTGTACACGGCTTTACATGACATTACATGACTTGCGTAAGACACAAAACATACCTATCAGTGAGACCAACGTATTTCTTCTGGAGCCTACCGTTCTCTATAAATATGCATGAAAACCGTATTATTAGACGAAAACTCAGTTTGCAGCTTGTGAAATGAAACTTTGCTTCCTTCTACAGAAAGTGTATTAAGGTTGTTGTTTTGGTTGTCATGGTGACTGGAGATTGTTTGTGACTCACTACAGCAGACTGTGGTAATAGAAAAAAGCTAACCACAGTTTGAGTTTGCACGCATTGCGTCAATGTGATCTCTTCTCTGGAGGCTTTATGTAGCTTAAGGCTATAAAGTGAAACTGTTTAATGCGTGAAAACATTTTGTTCCAGTGGCATGTGCCACAACCCTGAATATACAGTATGTTTAAAACTTGTGTTTTCAACCATTAGAGAAAAATGGACAATGACATTGTTGAATTTGTTTGTATAAAAGCTTCAAATATGAGCCTGGTTTTGATTTGCTATGCAATTAAATGCACAAGAACTGTTGTGTACACATCAGTGCTATTGAATTATGAATTTCGATTTGTCTGATAACTTTGTATCCTCCTGGCATCAGTTCAAGCTGCAAGGAGAATTTGCTAGTTTTAATGCATTATTATTTCTACAGTATAGTAATAACCCAGTGGGAGGTTTAACACTCCATATAAGCAATGTGTGTAACTGTTGAAGTTTTATGTAAGGGAATGCTGATGGGACCATAAAGGAAGGATTTTCCAGTGCTTTGTACAGAAGGTACAGCTGAAAAGAGAGAGAGAGAGAGATCAGGGAGCTTTTCCTTCCAATAGAAACTTGTCTCAATGGGTGACATTCTGTTCTTTTAATGAATTATAGATTGTTAGCTGGCATGTTGTAGAAAGCACTTGAGGAAATATTGTTACTGAAGAGCGACCAACTTTAGATTGGTAACCATGACGCCGCATTGTGTTTAGGCCACATCAAACCACATTAGTCATCATTTCACATTAGTCATGTTTTATATTACAACGCACTTAAATGTTACTTTTATTACTTAATTAACGGCCTGGGTTAAAATGGTAAAATGATTCAGATTACGAGCTCTCTTCAGGGAACATGGTGTTAAAGGTTCTTTCTTGATCTTCTGTACTTAAAACAAATTGAGGGTAATTCATGACACGGCACATTTGAATCAAAATGCGCCTGGGAAATCCCTTTTTGTGCCAAGGGGGATTAGGGATGACTCAAAGTCTGCATTAGTGCATGTCTCTGAAGCCCTTTAGTCAGTCAGGTATAATTAATCTATGATGATCTTAAAGACTAATCTGGCTCTGAGGGTTTCCTGTTTGTTCTTGTGATCTCCTACAAATCTGAGGGCATTTATGTTATTTAAAATTGAGTAAAAATGTGAAATTTATGCCATTTACGCTGCAGGGCTTTGGGAACGTGGATTTTTTTGGGAGTCCCGGCTAGCTCTGGAGAATCTCTGCTAGCTGACCATACAGGCTTCCTACAAGTGCACATGAAGGACTGGAATTGCCAGCAGGTGCTTGCAGATTTTGACAGCTTCTACATAGAGTGGGATCCTTTCAGGGTGCGGCATCATAAATGCTTCTGTAGACTTTAATAGACTGGGGGGTGCCGCTTTTGTCAGATTTTTATCATTTTAAAACTTTTTAAGATTAAATCATATTTTAAACCATGATGAAGAAGATATCTATAAAAGATAGATAGAAGTACACAATGCAATAATTAAACGTAAGAATCACAAGAATGAAGATTATTACAACATGACATGAGCACATCATGAATAAGCAGAATTTATTTCTTCACCCTTCATAATGAATGAGTTGTTTTGTATGAATGTGTAGTTTCATTATATATTAAATATAATTATAAGTGTGTTTGTGTTTGTGTGTGTGTTGTTTTTGAAATGTACGTTTTTATAATGTTGTCTTGCAATTGCAAATATATATATTTTTTTTATTTCTGAGAAAACCCTTAACTGTCATTCTTCCTCGGAAAGAAAAGCTTCCTCCTATTACATACCTAACAGGATTTCCTGCTCACGCTTGTTATTTTGTCAGTGCATGCTTATGCTTGATGCAGAGAGGAGATCTGTTTGACTTTGCCACATCTGGACTCGATGCTGGATACATACACTTTTTTTGATCATCGTCATCGTCATCATCATCGTTGTTCTTATCATCATTGCAGTCATCTGTCAGCCTTCTGGTTAAAGCGATGCTGTACCTTGCACAACTTACCGGCTTTGTCCTTATCACACTCATAAATGGCGGTAAGTCTTCACCTTCCCATTGCTAGCAAAATCACAGCAGATCATTTCTTGTGTGTATTTCTTTCCTGTGTGTTATAACATATCTGAAATAAGAGTTGTAGACTTCAGCACATGGTATTAAAATATTGAAAAAATGAATTGTTCAGTTTTTTTTTTTTTATAGCCAAAACTACTTTAAAAGCAAAAGTTATTAGAAAGGAATGCATGGACCCACTGAGATGGATAAATTTCATATTGAAGTAATTGGTAATGTTTGACATGTGCTATTGTAGCAAGGGCCATGTTGAAAATGATGCTTATAAGACATAGGATACATTCTAGCTTTTGCCAAGCAATGATATGTAGATTTCAATTATATACATACAGTATATACATATTGTAAAAAAATAAAAAAATTTATATATTTTTTTGGTGACTGAGATGAGAAGATGCACATTAGTTTCTGTATATAAAACATTTGAAGTAATTCAAGAGCCGGTTGCACTTGAAGAGCAGAGCAGAGGCGTGGCTGCTGACACTTTCACAATGATGTGAACCCTGCTGTAACACATCTTGTCCAACTCTAGCAGAAATCACGCGTTTACTGTATGGGTGTAACTTCACACACAGCATATCTCATAGTAAAAGAGTATTGTCAGTAGCTTATTAATAGCTTATATTACCTCATATCATGTGTCCGTTAGACCATTAGCATAGCAACTTACTACAGTGCTAGTCAGACTTCTGCATGTGAGATCAACTGAATTTTACCACTTTAAACAAACCAGCTCTACAGAAATACAGATGTAGATTTCTATTTAAATCCCCCATGAGCAAGCCAGGGAAACAATTGTTAGGAAAATCTTCCTGAAACTAGGAAGAACTCTTAAGAGGAACCAGAGTCAAAAGGGAACCAATCCTCCTCTGGTCGACTCCAGAAAGATCCCAGATTACCTCTGTCTATGCCTATAAACCCACTGTGTCTGAACCTAAAACAAAGCCTATTCACAAGTATAATTGGAAGGCAGTTCCATAACTGTTGGCAAAAACAATCTGCTTCCTGATCTTTATTGATTATTCTAGATAGTAATAAAGAGTCTGCATCTTTTAATCGAAGCAGGTTTGGTAAAACACAAAAGACTAAAACGTTCATCTGAAACTGCAGTGCAAGAGCATTGAGTGATTTTATAAATGCAACATTTTACTAGGAGACAAAGCAGAGGGAATAAAATACTGTAAGGAGTTTGTGGCTGAATCAAGGTAAAAAAAACAAAAAAAACATACAGAGGTCAGGCGAAGAGCTATCAGATTATTGTAGGCAAAATTCGCAATCAAAAAAATCTAAACAAAAGTAAAAACAACAGCTTGGTAAGGTTAATCTAGGGCTGAAATAATGGGAAGGTCTGGGAAATGGTGAGCAAGCACAATAATGTGCAAGACTGAACTTATGGTACTTTTAAAGTCCACAAAAAGTTCATTGCTCAAATCATTTTCAGTGTAAGCCAGCTCTGAATATGAGTAACCTCGTTCCATGTGGATGCTGCTTTTAGACACAGGACAAATTTTAAACCGTTGGCAAGCAATGATATGTAAATTTCTATTATCTTCACAGGTTCCATAATAAAAATGAAGCAGACAGTATGAGGCGTGGTTGCTGATGCTTTTAAAATAATGCTCACGCTGCTAAAAAGCATCTTACCATGTATCTATTAGAACTTTAGTTATTTGTGAAAGAATGGTGAGAATGGAAAAAAAAATTTTTGTATGTGTGTGTGTGTGTGTGTGTGTGTGTGTGTGTGTGTGTGTGTGTGTGTGTGTGTGTGTGTGTGTGTTTATTTGACTTTAAGTAGCTTAACTTGGGAGCTTGGGATCAATGAGGACATATTTGTTTCAATATTGAATTTTAACACAGCACGGAAAACAAGAACACTGAGCGACATTTACACTCATACATTTTGTCTTCTATGTGAGACGTGTGCTGTAATACATCATCACCGTCATCTATACCACTTAATCCTGTATTCAGGGTCACAGGGCCTGGAGCCTATCCCAGGAGACTTAGGGCACAAGGCGGGGAACAGCATGGACAGGGTGCCAATCCATCACAGGGCACACACACATACACACTTATTCACACACTACGGCCAATTTGGGGACTCCAATTAACCTAACCTACAAGTCTTTGGACTGTGGGAGGAAACCGGAGTACCTGGAGGCCGTGCACACAGAGACAGGAATCGAACCCGGACCCTGGAGGTGTAGGGCGACAGTGCTAACCACAACACCACCGTGCCGCTGTAGTAATACTTGATCAGTTGAATGTGTTTCTGAGTATGGTCCAGCTGTGTTTCTCAAAAAGACCATAATTATTATTATTATTATTATTTTTTTTTTACATATTCCTAGAAATGAATTGCTCCATTGATTGCCCATGCCTGACTGACCCTCCTGAGCTGGTGGTGCAATATGGAAATTCTTCCTTATTGAGTTGCCCCCCTTTCTTCAACATGACTGATCTGAATTGGACAATTGCGTGGCGAGATATGTTTATTCCTGATAATGAGTCCTACATCTTGAAAACAGAAAATCTGACTGACTGGGAAATACAGCCTGTGTGCGTGAAAGATGAACAATGCAACAGAACTATCCCCCTTACTATTTACAGTAAGTATTCAAGTGATAAAGTGTTGTTTTTCTGGATGAATAAGACTTTGGTGAACATGTATACAGTAAAGTATTACGAAATCAAAAATATCATGTCTGCAAAGAGGCAGAAAGGAGTTAAGAATCTTATTTCCTCTCAGAGCTTCCAGACCAGGTGTCCATCAGTATGGTGGATCACACAGGGCCGATGATTGAAGGCAGCGACTACGAGCTCCAGTGTGATGTCCAGAATGTTGCTCCTGTTCGGCTCCTTACTGTATACTGGTACAAAGGACCTGAACTATTAAGCAATAAAGGCTTTCCTGATATTTCCACCAAGTGGCCAGTGAATCAGTCTGCCAGTTTGCAGATCACCCCAAGCAGAAATGATGCTGGAGTTCAGTACAGATGTGAGGCGAAGCTTAATCTGGGACCTCAGCATTCACCTATAGTGACATCTAACATGCTCAACTTTACAGTACAACGTGAGTGTTTCAAAGATACTTTAGCCTTTACATATGTATGGCACAACATATTTTCTCACATAAAAAAACAAACAAACAAAAAAAACCCCACAGAATTATTATTATGCCATTTTCCCCAGTTTACTTATTCAAATATATATTAACACAAATATATCATAAGCAGAGATCATCATGAGATGAAATAAGTCATAAATTATTGCCATCTGTCCAGGAAATTATTCAGTAAATTTAGTGAATATAGAATTTTCCTCCAATTTAAGGAAGAAGATCCTATTCTTGACCCACTGACCGAAGGAGGTTAGTTAGGTTTCAAACAAACAAACAAACAAACAAACAAACAAACAAACAAACAAACAAACAAACAAACAATGGCACTGAAGGATGAATTAAGGTGTAAATCCCAGATGAGTAATCAAATAATTTACCTAAGTTAATATGCAAATAAACAGGCAACCATGTACTCTAGTAAGTTTAAGTACCACAGTGACCTTGTCTACGGTCAGTACAAGGGGTGTTCAAGTCAAACTGGGACTTTTGAATCTGCACAACATGTTTATGATGAAAAAAAAAAAAACTCATACTTTATTTCTCTGTATAATCCCCTGCTGCACTATGCACATACAGTATCCCAGCGTTTCACCAGTGCTTGGATGCATCAAGGTAGAAAGCTTTCTCAGTACGCCGTAACCATGATTTAGACTGCCTGCTTCATATCTGAAACACTGGCCTCCCAGGAACTCCTTTAATGGCCCAAACATGTGGAAATGGCTTGCAGTAAGGTCAGGACTGGACAGGGGGTGTGGCAAATAACTCCCAGCTGAGCTCTTGTAATGTTCCAGTGGTGTTTTGGTGTTGTGACTGATCGTATACAGTGACCTCTTTCATTCTTATCAATCACCTTTAAGTCGCGTACTGAGTGTTCACAGGAATGACTGTGAAGTTTTCTGTAAATGTTAATTGGTTTTACACCGTCTAAAATGTCCCAGTTTGCCTGTACACCCTTCTGTCCACCACTGGTAAACGCTAATCCTTAATAATTAAACTAGTCTAGTAACAAATACTATTACAGCAAAGCCCAAATAAACGTTACTTTTTCAAGGGCATCAAAACGGTGAAGAAATGAATGAAAAGTAGGACATGAGACAAACATATGGCTTATATTTGTTTAGACAACTGAGCATTGGAATAATGAGCTCGATACTTTGATACTTATCATACTATTACAGGTAAGCACATTCAACTGTGCATTGGAATAAGGAGCTTTATATAGTATTTTGATACTTATGAGCCTGAGCTAAGCATACACATGTGTTTGTATGATTCCTAACAATAGCACAATTCAGCCAATGCTCTGACCTGGTCCTGGACCCTCCTGAGCTGGTGGTACGATATGGAGATCCTGTCTCAGTGAGCTGCCGTTCCCTGTCTGAATACACTGACCTGGGCTGGATTGTTTCACTGGGGAATTTCTCATTTCTTCATAATCAGACTGTCATCTGGAAAGCAGACAATCTGACGGACTGGGAAATGACGCCAATGTGCTACAAGATCCTGAATGGTGTACAATGCAGGAAAACTCTCCCCCTCACCGTTTACAGTAAGCTGATTTATTGATCTTTGGCTGTCACAGTTAACATGTGGACCACAATCTATTACAAACTCAAATACTATAAGAAAGATGTTGAAGGCAGATAAATAATGTTCTCTTTTCAGAGCTTCCGGACGAGGTGTCTTTCAGCATCGTGAATCATGTTGGCCCGATGGTCGAAGGCAGAAAGTATGAGCTCCAGTGTGACGTTTATAATTTCGCTCCTGTGAACATCCTCGCTGCTTTCTGGTACAAAGGGGAAGAGTTATTAAAAAATAGAGGATTCGCCGAGTTGTCCACCAAAACTCCTAGTAATAAGACCGTTTCACATAAGATCACTGCTGGCAGAGATGAAGGTGAAGCTCAGTACTGGTGTGAGGCAAAGCTGAAACTGGGACCAGCAGGACCTCAGCCTTCTCCTATAATCAAATCAAATCTTCTCAAAGTCGCAGTTCACTGTGAGTGCTTTAAAGACGCTTGAGACATTGCATATGTATGACAAAACATGCTATCTCACGTGGGTTATTCCTATTTTTCAGACAAACCTGTAATCAAAAATTGTTCAAATTGGTCTCCTATGATAAACACCCCCTTGAACTCTTTTCCTCATAATGTTACGGGAAACCCAACTCCAAATATCACCTGGCATCGAATCAAATCACCGGTCAGCCCTGATATGATTCTCAGCAGGAATGACTCGGACACGTATGAATTAGTTGCGATTAACAAGATGGGAAGAGCATCCTGTGCCATGAAGATCACAGTGGAGTGTGAGTGGAGAAGCTGTAAAGACTATATCGATTTTTTTATAGTTTACAGATTTACATATTTTGATACTAATGACTGTTTCTATTCATTTTAGATGCTCCCACATTTAAGTGTCCTGCTATCTATGAGGGACGAGAGTATGACTCCTTCTTAGATATATGTTCAGTTATGGCTTCTCCTGTAGCAAACATCAGCTGGGAAGAAGATGGAAGAACGGTGAACCCTCTTCATAATCTCACAAGGGGAGACAGCGGCTCATACGTGATAACGGCTGTGAACAAGCATGGAGTTGAAAAGCACAGTCTGACTGTTAATGTTCAGTGTAAGTCATTTTTCGTTGATTGAAGGTTGATTACTTATCTGATAATAGGTCAAGCTGCAAATAACAGGTTTACATCATTATTTTAGAATTTCATATTATGTGATTTATTTAAAATGTTGGTATTGTTCTGTGTAGGTTTCTTTCATTTATACCACAGTGTTGTTAAAAAAACATGTGCCTTATTCTCCTTATACAGTACCACTGCCATTTAAAAAACAATTTTTATCTATCCTACAGCTGCATACACAACATTATATCAGAGATTTGCTTGTGTAAACCTTCTCCACAGATGGGCCAGAGATTGAGCCGGGCAATTCATCGCATGTGATGCAGAAAGGTGAAGCCGTGTCTCTGAGCTGCACTGCAGAGGGAAACCCAGAACCTGAAGTGACATGGAGCTTTCAGAGTAAAACTAAAGCCACTGGGAGGCGGCAAACCACACTGACAATTTCTGAAGCCACATTTGCTGATGATGGTGTATATACATGTACTGCTATTAATGACCTTGGGAATGACACAAGGACAGTCAGAGTGGAGGTACAAGGTAAGACCGATAAGACTGGTGTAAATAGTGTCATAAAACAGATTAAAGAGAATACAAACAAGTAATACATACCGACCTATAATAGATACCTAGATACTGTGTTGTGAGATTGATGCCGTCTTCAGCAAGTTTAACAAGTGTCTACTGTAACAGAAACTGGATTTAATTACCAGCTAGTTGGATTTTAAGTTTATTCCAAAATCCATATTATATATACTTATTATATCATCTTGAAACAGTAATAACTAGTCAGCTATCTACAAATCCTTATATCATGCGAGGTTTTCTGTATAGACATTTCTAGTTCCTGGAAAGATTTTTGTAGTACTTGTAAATCAAATCCAGGCAATTTGCAGGTTATGATGATTATATTTTATTCATTTCTATATCTTTGTTTTTTTTTTTGGGATATTCAATGCAATGGACAGTCAGTCTGTCATTATGGGACATTGTTCTTTCCATCATGCTCAATGAACTGTAAAACACATTCAATCTTTCACTAATTCGAAAAAATCTGGCCTTTTCCACCCATGACCTTGTTTCTGGGTTCACAAGTTTACCTTCGACCTGTCACAGTCGCTCAAATCCTTACACTTGCCCATGTTTTCTGATATCAACACATTAACTTCATGGACAAAGTGTACACTTGCTGTTTAACATGTCCCCCACTCTGTGCCATTGTAAAGATATAATCAATTTTATTTGTGTCACCTGTCAGTGGTCATAATGTTATGGCTGATTGTTGCCCCTACAGCATAAAAATAAACAAATCCCAAAATACTGCAGACCACAACCCAGGTCAAGATTTCACTCAAACCCAATTGTGAAATATATATACTGTGTGTGTGTATATATATATATATACAGTATACACACACTGTATATATATTTATATATATGTGTGTGTGTGTGTGTGTGTGTTATATTTATAATGTGTATTTATAGTCTCACTTCTCAGCATTTACAGTAAAATGATTTAAATGTTTTTGCAGGTGATTGTCCCATTAAAATACAGCCTGTTAAATTAGTGGTGGAGTTTGGTGCTTCAGCCTCAGCTAACTGTTCCACAAGCATCACCCACCATGGCATGGGCTGGGAGGCATCGCAGGGACCAGTGGACATGAAGGAAGATGTCCAGCTCATCACCTGGAGGGTAGACCGTCTCACACACTGGGACATAAAACCACTTTGCTACATGAATATTAAAGAGCAGTGTTCACGCAACCTCCCAGCTATTGTTTACAGTGAGTCATATCTTACCTATTAGCTATGAGATATAACAACTTTTGCCCTGTTCAGAATGTCATATACATTACAAAGAATTTCAAATCCTTTCCTACAGAGCGTCCAGACCGGGTGTCTATCAGCACTGTGGATCACACAGGGCCGATGACTGAAGGCAGACAGTATGAGCTCCTGTGTGATGTTCAGAATGTTGCTCCTGTTCGTCTCCTCACTGTAAACTGGTACAAAGGACGGCATCTTATGAAAAGAGAAAACTTTTCTGATGAGACAAGTTTTCCAGATAATATAACTGCGACACTTCAGATCTCTCCAAGCGAAGACGATGATGGAGTTCAGTACAGATGTGAGGCAGAACTGAACCTGGGACCAGAAGGACCTCAGTCTCCTCCTACAGTGACATCAGATCCTCTAGACATCACAGTACACCGTGAGAGCTTCATTTTGTAACATAATGGTTTTTATTTTCCCTCTAATTTCCCTCTAATTTATGCTGATAAGACATGAGAAATGCACTACTGACCTTGTAATTATATGAATATTCTTTCTGCAGATGGGTAGATATTTATAATTTATTCCTTTGAAGTGACTATGTTATCCTGGTCAGGGATCAAGATGAAATTTATCTTGGGAACAAAACTTTGGATGGGCAACCAGTCCAGATTGTTACAAATTAATTATTTCTATACGCTATCAACTTTACAATAAAATGTAGAAGTTTAGGTTTACTAACATACTGAATTTCATAACTTCAGGAAGGTTTAGCTTTGAAAGTAGTAAACAGTAAGTAGTTAAATGTTGAAAGGTGATACACCTGCAACTTACTTTAACAACACTTAAGGCTAGTGTCTGCAGGGGCTGCTGTCTGAAAATGAACACGGTTGAACTTTTGTCCAAATGTTTTGCAACTAATGAATATATAGTATTTATTGTGGTGTGTTCAATTCATTTGACAGTCAGTCTGTCATTTTGGGACATTGTTCTCCTTATCATGCTCAATGAGCTGTAAAACAATAAGCTGGAAAGTTAAACTAAACATATATTAATTAATTACTTAATTGATCATTACATTTTTCTTCTTCCAACACATCAACTTCATGGACAAAACGTTCACTGCTGCTTCATATATCCCACCCACTTCCAAGAGCTATTGTAACACGATAATCAATTTTATTTGTGTCAGCTGTCAGTGGTCATAATGTTATGGCTGATTAGTGTACTTACAGCATAAAAATAAACAACTCATAAAAGGTGTAGATTACACCTAAACCCATATGACAAACCTTATTTATTTATCATTTTTCAATGTATCAAAACTACTTTTTTTTATTATAAAATGGCCAAAACTACTATAAAATTATCTTTATGCTTTAATAGTACAATTAAAAGCCAAATGATTAAAATAGATTGATATGTTTTTGCAGATGATTGTCCCATTAAAATACAGCCTGTTAAATTAGTGGTGGAGTTTGGTGCTTCAGCCTCAGCTAACTGTTCCACAAGCATCACCCACCATGGCATGGGCTGGGAGGCATCGCAGGGACCAGTGGACATGGACGAAGATGTCCAGCTCATCACCTGGAGGGTAGACCGTCTCACACACTGGGACATAAAACCACTTTGCTACATGAATATTAAAGAGCAGTGTTCACGCAACCTCCCAGCTATTGTTTACAGTGAGTCATATCTTACCTATTAGCTATGAGATATAACAACTTTTGCCCTGTTCAGAATGTCATATACATTACAAAGAATTTCAAATCCTTTCCTACAGAGCGTCCAGACCGGGTGTCTATCAGCACTGTGGATCACACAGGGCCGATGACTGAAGGCAGACAGTATGAGCTCCTGTGTGATGTTCAGAATGTTGCTCCTGTTCGTCTCCTCACTGTAAACTGGTACAAAGGACGGCATCTTATGAAAAGAGAAAACTTTTCTGATGAGACAAGTTTTCCAGATAATATAACTGCGACACTTCAGATCTCTCCAAGCGAAGATGATGATGGAGTTCAGTACAGATGTGAGGCAGAACTGAACCTGGGACCAGAAGGACCTCAGTCTCCTCCTAAAGTGACGTCAGATCCTCTAGACATCACAGTACACCGTGAGAGCTTCATTTTGTAACATAATGGTTTTTATTTTCCCTCTAAT
>JAAGKR010009448.1:0-26654 GCA_011419295.1 Clarias macrocephalus | reverse complement strand
GGTGAGCGATAATAGACATTCCCCTCGAATATTTTTAACCATTGATTGGAAATGTCCCATAACTTCCCCAAAGTTCTGGTGTTATAGAAAGGATCAACAGGACAATCAAAGATAGGTACAGACAAGAACTGGGTTGACTTGTTACGAATATTTGCTTTGTGAAATTAGAATGATACCAATTCCACACCCAAAATCTCACCCTTGTATATTGTAATGGGACAACCATTACCCATCCCTGGATAAAATTTAGTAATGTCTCTGCTTCTCTCCCTCTGCGTACAGACAAGCCTACTCATTTTTTCATCCCAGGTGATACAGTGTTGGTGAAAAGTGTAAATCTCAGGAAGGTGGGGGATGCTGACTTTAGTACACCCACAACTGTAATTGCAGTGATTTGCACAGCTGTTCTCACAGACTCAGCCATAGGGGATTATGCCAGCCGTGTGAAGAAGGCACCGGAGACAAATTTTACTGCCTGAAAGAATTAACCCAACCTTGCAAGATCTCCTAGCGCATATGAGTAGCTAATGGACCAACACATGTCCTGAAGACAACTCAAAAGGGGGCTCTAATAAGATAAGGTACACTTAAGGTAAGCTTAATTTGTTTTATTCATTTGATTTTAATTTGTATACAATTTTATTTTAATTATTTTTGTTAATGAATTAATTTCTTACCTACATACTCTTAATGTACCCTGCCATGTGCCCTAACTCTCCTGGGATACGCTCCAGGCCCCCCGTGACCCTGAATACAGGATTAAGCGGTATAGATGATGAGTGAGTGATGAGTATTAGATCATGATGGCACAGATATTTGGTCAAGCAAAAAATTGCAAATTAAATTATATTGCTTTAGTTTTGCAATCTAGTACATGAATAATATTAAAAGAACTATTTATCTAACTCAGTGGATGTTTTCTAAATCATAAATGTTAAATTCATTGTGCTTTGTGCTCAACTGTGAACACAAACAGGTCACTAGATGATGCTCTTTGCTAAGGAGGAAGCTAAAACCCCACATAGGCCAGGTGCTGCTAATTAAGACCTGAAGCCAAGCTAAACACAAGATAAAGTTTTGTGCTACAGGTGGGTTAATATTCCTCCAAATGGGATGTAAATACCATTGAGTAAGATATAAATGTATTGAGAATCCATGGTAACATCAAAAGCAATATACAGTACATATTGTTTTGCTTTAGGGCACTGCATTTTTGTATGTTTATGCGGTTGTCAAATATATGTACTAAGTTAGTTGGCATGTGAAACATATCATTTGACAATTTTGCTACGTTATTTACTGTTTGAATTGTTGTGTGTCTGGAGAAAAATGTCTGAGCTTTCACACACACACAAAACATTATTTTTATATACAGTATAACTTAGTACATATGATCATTTTTTCATTAAATGAAAGGTTTTCTGATTTAGTTTGTAATGAATGCTTATGTTATTTATTGTTGAATCTTTGCTGGGTGTTGCATAAAATAAATGTTGGGAATTGTTTGTGTGTGCAAGTAAAATCATACCGGGCTCTCTAGTTACCATTGGTAAGAACACCAGATATTGGCTTTATGCTTGAGTTGTCACTACCATAGTGTACTAGAGCAGCAGTTCCAAACCCTCTGGCTGAAGAATCAAATGTGGTCAAGCAAATGCACATTACAGTTTAATATGTGAAGCCATGCATAGATATACTGGTCTAGATAATGCCCACAATGATACACACCCAATTTCCACCAATCCACTTGATTTTTCTCTGATTGTTAGTCAGAGGGTGTGTAATTTATTCTCTGGCCCCATTCCATTGCAGATGTTGCAACAACACACACAAGCTAATCTGACTGTGAACTTTACTGTCACTCAGGATGCAGAGATCATGAGTGCGTGCACACACACACACACACACACACACACACACACACACACACACACACACACACACACACACACACACATTTTCTTTTCTAATTTTATTTTACTCTAATTTTTTAATTTAATTTAACTTTTGTTTTACTTTTTTTTTAATCAATCAAATTATTGCTTTAGCATATCAAAACTACATTAATTATTTAATATGTTCATTTATTTAATCAATTTATTTTACTTATTTAGTATATTACAATAAATTACATAAAAATTATGCTCTTTGCTACAATGCCTTGTGCTTGTGGTGATTTTTTATTTATTTATTTATTAAACATGAATATTTTTGATGAATGAAGTGAATAGAACATTATTTTGCTGACTGCTGGGCTTATTGGTGTGGAGAAATGGAAAGTGCACAGTGAACAGAATCCAAGCTGCAGAATAAAACTGGCTCATAAACCAGCAGCTGTGCAGTGGTGATGCTGTATCAGGATTAAATCAGAACTGAAGTCATTATTCATCCGGCCTGTGAGCACTTCCTCAACCGGGGTGAAATAAAGTAGGCTGTAAATGACCTGGCCTTGGTGTGGGAAGACAGAGTGCTTTTATAGATCCTAAATGTAGAGAGTAAGTGTGCAAGTTTAACTGGCCTGAATGCGCTTCCTCTTTCCTAAACACATCTGTAAGATCTACAAACAAACACACACTAAGAATGCAACACAGATTTACATGAGAAGGAATTAAATAAATAAAAACAACAAGTACACTTTGAATTTTATGTAAATTTCAGCTTTTTGATATTGACACATTATTATTAAGCTAGCTAATTAATGTTGATCCACTTCTATAAATCAAGACTCAACATCCAGTAATGCGTTCAATGAATATTTAAGTTTGAAGATCACAAAATCCTAAGCCCCTGTTATTTGTAACCTTGAAGGGCTACAAGGAACTTTTAACAAATTATGCAGCATATAGTGTGGAGGCGGGCATAAAGTCAGTGCCCCTTACTATCTGACAGCTCCACGCTCAACAGAGAAAAGAGACACACAGCGCAGGTTCAGCAACATAAACAGCTCCCCTAAACATGAGAATAGGGTGGGGCACCTTAACTCACCAAGGATGGCAGCTTGTTTCCACCAACCAAGTCTTTGTCATCCGCTGCCTGTAAAAGGGCCAAATACCCTCTGCCTGGTGAGTGGGATGGTCAGGGCATATAACTCATTTGTGTCTACTGCTGCTGCAGACTCAAGCAAATAAAGTTTCTGCATTGTTGCACTGCATACATGTATCCTGGCATCCTTGGTCCACCCTTTTGCCCTTTCACCATAGGAATACATACATGCCCTACATCTTAAAACAGACAAGATGAGCTTATGATCCATGGTTACAAATTGCACATCACCTTATGCCTGATAACTTACATACCTATTCAATTTTATTTGCATAGTGCTTTTAACAATTGAAAGAAAGTTATGGAAATTTGTATTAATTGTGAAAAATTGTATGATTAGATATGAAAAATTCAGAATGATTAGATAGTCCCTGATGAGAAAGCCGAGGGGTATGGTGTCAAGGAAAAACTCCCTGAGCAGACAATAGGAAGAAACCTTTAGAGGAACCAGATTCAACAGGGAACCCATCCTCATTTGGGTGATAACAGATATCAGGGATTAAGCTGCTCTACACTGCGTGTTAGCTGACTGGAAGTTCAATATAACAGTCGATATAACAGTCTTAAAGTTAATAAAGTGGAACCTTGGATTACGAGCGTAATTTGTAATGGAAACTCAAATTTTTCATTCCACAGCCCAAAAAATTAAATACAAAAAAAGTATTAATACAATATATAAAGTAAAAATAAAACAAATTAATCTGCACTTTATCTTTTAAAAAAGTACAAATAAATCCATACAGATAAATGTTTCCATTTGTGCACGCAGGCACTGTGTATTTGTGTGTGTGTGTGTGTGTGTGTGTATGTGTGTGTGTGTGTGTGTGTGTGTGTGTGTGTGTGTGTGTGTGTGTGTGTGTGTGTGTGTGTGTGGAATTAGGCCCTTCCCCAGTAAAACTCCTTCTCCCTCCCCCACCTCGCTTTTTAAGTTTCACAACACACACACACACACACACACACACACACACACACACACACACAACGGAAACACTGTTTTAACAGGGAAAAAAAGAAATCTCTCTAATGACACCCGCGTGAGTGCATATTAACGGAATCACTACTGTAAAGTAAAAAAGAAATAACAAATGAACCAGCACTTTACCTTTGAAAAGAATCTGTGTAGAGCAAAGAGTGTGTTTCTGTATGTGTGTGTGAACCCGGGAAAGGGGGTGTAAAGGCGAGAAAGTGTGTGTGTGTGTGTGTGTGTGTGTGTGTGTGTGTGTGTGTGTGTGTGTGTTGGTGTCAAATTACGCGTGTGCACACACATAGATTCTTTTGATTGTGTAAAGCTGCTTTGCAACAATGTCAATTCTTGTCAAATTGACTTGGACATAGGAGACACACTGAAACAGAGAAGGAGATGTTGATTATACCAGACAAGCACTAAGACCCAGCAGGGAAGATGAATACCCACAATTCCGCAGCGCAAGAATTATAGTGAACTATTAAGGAACTACAGTCACAAATACTCAGAGCACAACTATCTAGTCTTGTTCTTGTTTCTATCTACCTTTATATCTTGTATCTTTATCAACCTGCTTTTCCTAAGCGTATAAAAAACTGCAACAAAACAAACAAAACTACAGTTTTTCCTTATTAAAATAAAAAATGCATTTTGTCCATGGCATTCTGTTGTCTACGCACTCTTTTGAAAGTTGCAGCTACAACTGTCTACATATAAATCACTTTTTTTTTTCAAACGTAAGAACGTCATCATCTCCACATGGCCTTGTGTGAGACTTCCTTTCTTCTGAGAGCAGATATTCCCCACGGCAGAGAAGAATCACTCTGGGTGGATATTATAGAAATACCCAAAAGAGTTCTTGCTGTCTTTGATATTGTGGAAAAATGTGAGAGGGTCAGCTTTTTGAACATTGCTGGCTCTGGAAAGTACATCTGAACTTTTTTTCTCACCTTTTGGATCTAGTGGTCCTCCTGGGTTTGGTCTTCCACTTTATTTGACTGTGTCAAAGAGATTATCCAGTACTGATTTTTCACCCTGAATATTGACCTTCTGCTGTTGTTTTGAGTCACAGCCATTTATTCCAGTCTCCTTTGCTTCTTCGTATTTGGACTTCAACTGTCACTTCTTCATTTGCCATAAACTTAAGCTTTTAAAATCTCAGGCTAATAGCTGCTGTAAGAACAAGTGTGTTATCTATCTCTGCTGAGAGATAGATAACCCACTTGTTCTTGCATGCACTCTTTCATCTCTGGGTTATACCTTTCCCTGCACTGTCAAGGCCTTTCCTGGGCTTGTCTCAAAATAGATTTGTTGTAGGGAGCATTGCAGCCCTTTGACAAGCTGTGGAAGACATGAAGTTTATACTGATACCATTTTCTTCACATGTATTTACTAGCCTAAAAAGTAAATTCTGATGGACCAGTTGCATTCAGTGCTTTCATTACCAAGACTTGAGAGGACAATGGTTTTTCTGAAAGGAAAAAAACGTGTGATCATTTCAAGAATGTATGTCACAGAGATAATAATAAAAAAAAAACTAAAAATTAAAAACAACCTCCTACCACCAACAGCATCCAAGACTTTATTATGTCATGAATCTATCTTTGCCCCATTTTTTAAAAACCACTAAGACCTGCTAGGGAACTATGTGAAAACGTATACGAGAACGTTACAAATTAGATCATCAAAGCAAATCTTATGTGGTCTCTTGTTTTGTTAGTTCTCCAGTCATAAACTGCTCTTTTTTGCAATTGATTAGTAGGGGTGCACTCTTGTTATTGTCATTTTAAAAGTTCTTTTCTAAGGAATCCAACTGATTTTTTTTCCAAAAATTTCTGTTTTTCTGATTTTGGACTGGATAGCCATATTGCTTGAATTTTACATAGACTGTAATTTTTCAATCAGGTATGTGACAGAAGGAAGTGCTACAAGAAAATAATTTGAGGACAAAAACAATTTCTTTGTTAGAATAAATCAAGATTTACTTGACCAAATCTCAGGAACAGTTCAAGATAAATAAAATGTGGAAAAACAGACCTTCAGGGTAAAATGATGCAAACAAAAGCAGTGTATGATGCAAAAACATACATTCAGGGTAAAACTGCAACGGGAACAGAGCAAACTAAAAACTGAAAAAATACACATTCTGTGTAAAAAAAGAAAAAAAAAACAGGAACAGTGCAAGATAAAATGTGTGTATGGTGTCTACAGTCACACATCCCTGTGCCACTCTTGAAAGGAGTTCCTGTTCAACTGAAGACATGGGAACGTTGCATGCCTGGCATCTCCAAGGTGTTTTTTGCCCCCTGCAATGCACTGCTTTGCAATTCACACATAACCTGCGACTAGCACTGGCAACATCCCTGGCATCTGATGTCAACTCAACTACTGGAACTGGTACATGGTCAGTACTTACCCATTTTGGTGCTACTTCCTGTGAGACACCACAAAGCTCTTTGATAAATTGTTTCATAAAATCTTTATGGGACAGGTTACCATATAGTTCTTTATGCACAATGAAAGCATTGGTGGCAGCAATGTCCAAGAAGTGTAGAAAATCTTTCTGTACCACTTCATTGTTTTGTGCTATGCGGTGTAGTACTGTAACAGCTGATCAGACAGGTCAACACCCCCCATGTGCTGGTTGCAATGTGCTGGTAGCCATTCACAGGAGCAGGAGATGGAAATGTCTTTGTAGTCCATGTACCTTGTAATTTCACCCTCCTCTGCACAGTGTATAAGCAGAATGAATGGTAGAACAGACAGACTTTTCTGGTGTCCATTCACTTCACAAATATAAGAGGTCCATCTAAGAGGAATCCACCTGACGGATCCCCTGGCAGACTAGAGAGAGTGAATTATCTGCATTTTCAGGGAAGTCATTCCTGTTGTTGCAAGTCCCACATACACCAAACTTCATGGTAAGCAAGTCAAAGCTCCTAAAAGCATGGTACCCTGAACCTAGAACTTTACAGTCCAAGAGAGACGTCACAGCATCATATGATATTCCATGGCCTGTGGGAAAGTAGTTTTTTCCTCTATACACAGAAAAGTCCATAGTATATCCAATATATCAGCAAGAACAAACAACTTGAAGCCCCACCTAGTTAGCTTGGCTTTCATGTACTGCGTCATTCCTGTGTGTGCTTTGCAGGCCACCATTCTCTCATCCACAGCTAAATTTCTTATGGGATGATATATAGCTTTGCAAGCATGACGGATAGTGTCCATAAGAGGTCTAACCCTGAACAGACGATCCTGTCATTCTCCTTGTCTGCATCTGGGTGACTCATGTGCACATTCCAAGAAATCGTCCGGTATCTGTCCCTTGACATATCGGTAGCTGGAAAAGGTATTGTCAAAATACTGCTCTGTCTCCAGTAGTCTGTGATGGAGGACAACTTCACCATGGCCATGTAAAATACGATTTCAATGTACCAGTATATCTTAGTGATGCTGACGTCTGTCCATTTATATTTGCGTCCCTTCACAGTTGCCTTGGTTGCCTGAGGATTGGTGTTGTGGCACAGAGCTGACACAGCGTTCTCTAAAAAAACAAAACAAAACAAAAAAACTGTTTGAATAGATTCATGGGAGAATGTGAGTCAGCAGATGACGGGTGTGGTCCATTGTCTGCATCTTGCCTACTTGTTTGCCTTTGTTTTTTGGGGGGGGACAGGTGGCTGATCATTTTCACTGTCACAACTATTAAAAAAAAAAAACATGAGCATGCCGATAACACAATAAAAAAAACGAATGTACATTGTCATGTAGGGCTGCTCCGATTGATCGGTTGCCGTTCATAATCGGCCGATAATTGCTTTGGGAAGTTTGATCGGCAGTCTCTATAATGGCCAATATAGAAAAGCCGATCAGATGACGCAAAACTCATGGGACATTTTTTTTTTTGCGCGCTGCAAAAATAGTTTCACCGGTCTGGCAGTTCTACATGTTGTGTGAAAAAGACAATACATTAGCAATCTGCAACCTGTGTAACAAACCAATTCCACGAGGTGGGAAGCACCCAAAGCATTTTAACACCACAAACCTCATCAGACATTTGAAGGTTAGTCACGTAAAGGAACAGGAGCAGTGTTCAAAGTTGGCTTGCACTATGAGAGCGGGAGAGCTCAGCAACTCACGCGCCGCCGCCACTCACTCAGCTGTCGGTAATTTCCCTATCTCACCTACGCTGTTTCGCTCGGTGGCCGTAAGTATACGGTTCATCATGATTCACTGCGACTTTTGGCGCTTTGATTACGTTGCAGATGATTGCAGACCTTCCGGCGACTCACGTCCCACCTGTCTGTTATTTTATTTTATTGTATACAATCTACAGGAAAGTTGTATTTGTCAAGCTCTAAGCTGTTCCCAATTACTAACCAAGCACAGGCTGCTATGTTTTAAGTTGGCGTGTTGCACATGTTGCTTGCCAATAAATACAGTTGTCAATGATATTCCTCTTCTTGTAATTTCAATAATTAATTCACATTGTTGTTGGATATAGTTTAATAAATAATGCTGCATGATAAGACTTCAAGTAGACTTTTTCCACTTAGACTTTTTACAGAGTTTTCCACTCTGTAATCGGTGATCAGTATCGGCCGATACAGCTTCCAGGAATCGGAAATCGGTAATCCTGATCGGAGCACCCCTAATGTCATATACACACACAAATATGTGCACTTTCTCAGTATGATTCTCGATTGCACTCAAAACTGAACGTCGCTTATGTGTCCCGGTGTGAGATGCTGGTGAAGGCGAGGGCGGTGCAGACACATTCCTAAAAAATAAATAAGTAAAAAATTATTAGCCTGTATTGTTTCAAGTAAACTGATGTGTAATTAATAGGTATGGACACACGATATATACAGAGAGGCCCCAAAAATGTATACACACTTCAACATGAATAATATACACCTCTCCTCTGATGGGCACATGACTGCATCAACAATAGGGCGACTACTATCTTTAGAGGAAACATAATACTACTCACTGCTGCCATAATTCAATTCAAGTTTTAAAAAGAGCATAGATAACAACTGTCAAAGTGTGTATATGTTTTTGTGCCCCTCTGTACTTGTTGATGGGCAATAGGCTGGACAAATATCTGTTGATCTCAAACATTTACACCCGAGACTTTAGCATAATGCCATGCATGTTTTGCATACACATTTAACACATTCTAAACATTTACACCAGAGAAGATATTGTAAATATCTGCTAAACAAAAGATATTGTGAAGATTTACACCACATACAATATTCATAAAAATCTCTTAGTTGCATAACGCATTATTTTAGCCAGCTGTAGCTAACATGCTTGTGCTAAATAACATTACTGATAGCAGTGTCCTACTAACCAAAACTGAGCCAAATATATATTAACAACCATTATCTAAAGCTATCCAAAACATTTACTTCTAAAAACATTTATTTCTATAGCACTTTATAGCAACCTAAGTTGTACCAAAGTGCTTCACAGTTCTAAAAATGACAATAAAATGGCATTAAAAATAGAAATAAAAATACAAACAGAATAAAATATAGTTATAAATGAATAAATGAAAAATTAAATAATAGTCATAGCCATAAAAATAATAATAATAAAAAAAGATAAAATTATAAAAATATTACATAAAACTATAACATATTAAAAATCTATTCTAAACAAGTGAGTCTATAGTTTTGCCTTAAACAGAGGGAGGTCCGTAATGCTGCGTAACTCAGGTGGAATGGTGTTCCAGAGTTTAGGACCAGCCACTGCGAAAGAGCGATCACCCCATTGTTTGGATCTTGACCGAGGGACCACTAACAGGTTTTGGTTAGCAGAACGTAGGACTCTACTTTGTTGATAAAAATTTACTGTCTCACATAGGTGAAATACATTAGAACATTTGCAAACACCTGTAAGCTCCATAAGGCATTAGCTTCCTCCGGGAACTAACCTACATAAGCTACATAAGGCAGAATGTTAGCATGCTACCCTAAACTATAGTCACATTGAAAGACAATGTTTCACATAAACTGGCATAAGCTAGCCAAAGTAAAGAAACATATAATATTAGCTTTATATTATCAGAATAAGAGTTATATAAGTCTTAATAACTTACCCATTGTCATAACAGCTTGTTTGAAAATCCTCTTCCTCTTCTTCTGAGGAAAAGGTAAATTCTTCCTCACTGTCCAAAATTATCTGAAGAGCTCCAAACGTGCAGAAAACTCACCGAATCTGTGTGGAAACTGTCTTCGAGCCAGTGTTCTATCAATTCATCCTACTCATCATTATTTCCTACCCAGGCTTTCTGTGCATGCACATTAAAAATACGTCACGCTTACATTTATTCGTGTGCGAATTTACTGAGGTATTTCATAGTTTTGTGCTTTTAATTGACATTTTATTTGATTCACATGCATATATTTAACAGTTTACCTGTGAATTGAAGGGTAGGAGTGATTCTTTTTTTATCGTTTGTACCCATGTTAAAACTATAGTAATTTCATTCTGATGAAGTACCGTCATGTGTCAGAATCTGCTGCCCATGTTAAAACTGAGTATTGCATTTTTTTGCAGTCTTATGTCCATTTGGATAATGTTGGACAGACCGGTATAACTATCAGTTTTACTACCGGTAGGAAATTCTGACAAGTAGGGAAAACTGATAGAACACTGAGCTGTGCGTGTTCAAGCCGGTGTCCGGGGGACGTGGCCTCGTCTATAGATTACCCGGACTGTTTTCCCTGTGAATAGCGTGTGGGCGTGTCCTGCCTCAGGTCATTATCGGATAATGAAGTGCGACAGAAATTCTGTGACTCTCCTTGGTTTTACACAGATTACATAAACTTGTACGCTTCTTGAGAATGTAACTTGCATCATTTAAAGGTAGACCCTTTAAGCTTTCTATGGATACATTTCTCATGTCTGTGTGTGCAGTATTTACAAATTTTCAGTGCATTTTAATTTGAATTAATAATTTTTTTTGGCGAAGACTGAGACAGCTGAAAGTGCGTTTATTTTCTTTATTTTACAAAAGCACAACGGTTTGTGGACATTGTGAGTGTTCATCAATAAAAGTAGAACATTTACAGATTCAAATGATGTAATACACTTATGTGTATGACCAAACACATAAGCATTTTAAATTCTTTTCATGGTTACCAGAAAAAAAATGCAAGTGGACCCGCCGGCGGGTCTGCCGACTTAATTTAACTACCGGTTAAAATTGGTGATAGCTGAGGGGAAAAAAGAGCTCAGAGCCAAGAATAACGTTCAGCACAAAACCTTTATCGGCCTCTTTCAGCGTCACAAAATTATAACACAAAACATGTAAAACAAGTAAAAGTAAAGAAATGGGTAAAAGAATAGAGCTTTTCTGTAATGAGAAGCACACCTGAGCTCCAACTCCGTTCTCTCCTTTTCATACACACACCTCCGCAGCGCACACACTGAGGGGAGGGGCGGCAACTCTTAAAAGGGCAACATAGAGGGGTTGGACAATGAAACTGAAACACTGGCCAATTTAGTGTTGGAGGTTTCATGGCTAAATTTGACCTGCCTGGTGACCAATCTTCATTGATTGCACATTCCACCAGTAAGAGCAGAGTGTGAAGGTTTAATTAGCAGCGTAATAGCACATTTTTGCTTAAAATATTACAATGCACACAACATTATGGGTGACATATCAGAGTTCAAAAGAGGTCTATCTGTGATATTTTGTACTTATGTGACCCATATTTATTTTTTCTCAGTATAAATAAATGCTTTGGGTTTTAAGGACTACATCAAAAGAACAAAGAGAAACTTAGTAGGAGTGGAAGGTGAGAAACCCCAACAGAGAATGTACTGACTATTACATGGTGCTAATTGCTCTGTTTTTTTTTTTTGTTGTTGTTGTTGTTGTTCTTTCGACTCGCCTGCACGCAAATGCGTTTGTGTTAAAGCCAACTGATAAATCCAGGAGCACACACTCACATGTGGCACTTTAACCGTTGTCTTGTAAATAATTGATTAAACTTATGGCCACAGCTGTTCAGAAGCAGCCCTAAACACAAGCGCATGGTCTATTTTTGTCCTTAATTGAAATACATCAATACGATAATAATTTACATAATAACATGAGTGCAGAAAGAGCTGAAGAGGCTCGTCTCTGTTACACTGCATGTGAGAGAGAGATCTCATCTACGCCACGAATAGCCTACAATAAATGACGTGCGCATTATGTGATTAATATAATTGATCAGTTTCTGTAACATGCGGGAGCATAGGAGCGATATATGCACAAATATAACAAAAAAAAATTATACAGCATTATAAGCATCTTATTAGAAAGAGCATGGGAGCGTTTATGGGGCGGGGCATCACATTCCATTTGATTCCCCGCGATGACCCAGTTATCGCAGGGGATCACATTCCGTGTTTACTTGTCATGGTCCGCGGCTGTTTGAAATGGCTTCATCTGTAGCATGCATTTCATCATCTATCCGTCTAGCATTTAGCATGAGTTAGTGTATCTTACCAATTCTGTTTAGCCCGTGGCCACCAATGATAACACAAAATCTGGTATTTAAAATACATGACCAAGACAACAGTTTTTTATAAAGAAACAACAATTTATTTAACTAATCTACGATACCTGAAACTATGCTGCAAACACACATACACACACACACACAAACAGTTCTGAGGGTGAAAGTTAATGGAGTTATTCTAGTACTGTGTACTAGACCTGAGAAAGTCATAATAGAAGAGCCTTGGGTTTAATCATACTTGATCTTAGTTGGAGCGAGCACCAATTTTCAGCAAGGTATGAAGCTTTGTTTGTTTACTTGCATTACATTTCATTCTCATCGATGGTTTGCCTCTGGCGGGAGGGAATCACGGCTTTGTTGATTGGTTGGTGCACTGTTGTTGAGATGACATCTTTCGGGGAAGCCATATGGTTGCTTGGTTACCTATGGTGATGCTCCGGAACTTTTGCTGAGGGCTTCTTCGTTGCAAGACTTTGGAGTTCTGGCACAAAGTCTCGCGGATGACTCAGTTGCTGGGTGGTCAGTGGCGAAAAGATGAAGGTGTAGAATGCCCACAAGCGTGGAAGCATGAGCTGCGAAGGAGTGGGTGACGGCAGAGAGAGGTGAAGGTGTTCGGACCTTGGGGTTTTGACCCCATAGGGTCGGTCTGTCCCACGGGTGGTTGTGCTAATCAAATTGTTGTTGCAGGGTTTAGCTACTCCCTGCATGGATTCCCCTTTTGTGCATACATTAGCCTGATGTTTGGCCTGTCATGTGGAGCATATCCAGCTGGAGTTTTTAATACTTTATAAAGTATATTCGCAAGAGCTCTGTTCATGCTACCAATTTTCTATTAACACCAATGCTCTTTGTATGAAACAAGCTTTCTCTTGATATCAAACCCAAAAGCCCCAAAGATATGTCTTGCACACTCATTCATACCTTTATCTACAAAAAGGTTTTTTTCTAAACGTTGATTACACATTCTAGATTAGGAAAAATAGGTAAACATACACACAGACCTAAAACATTCTAGATAAACACACACACACACACATACATATAGGTTTTTCCCGACACATTAATAATCATTAGTCTACTTCTGCCGATGTGCTCTGGAAAACTGTGTGTGCGGCTGAGCGATGATTAGACTACGTAGGAAGTTAAAGAGGAGGATCACGGCTCAACATCACAGAGCTCCAATCTAATTTAAATTAAATTAACAAATATTGTAAGTAAATAACAATAGCCCATGTTTAGAAAAAGATTTTTATTTAGATTACAAATAATAATTCTGCATTTATTTTAGGTGTGCCACCCGCCCCTGTTCTTACAAGGCTCTTTATCAGAGTAAATCATTCAGTAACAAGCCTGTAAATTTCCATGAAAAACAGGTACATCTGTATGAATAAACTGATATAATGAGCTATTGTTAAATGATTTTATGTAAACGACTCAGTTCAGATGTAAGTAAATGCTCATTGCTGTGCTGTTTGGGGGAGGGACGTGCTGATATTTGGTCTGCTTTCTGTGTTTTTTGGTGTGGGTGTGTGGGGGGGGGGGTCTTGCATATTCATGAAAAGTCGTGGATTATTCAGTGAAACGGAGGCTCTGCTGACAAAAGTTAGGCACATCAGTCACTTTACCTCAAATAAAAGGTATTTCTGAATGTTATAATATAGCTGTAACATAACAGATATACAAACTGAACAAACAGTGCGCACTGAATACTAAACATAAACCAAACGCGTGGATTAATAAACCGAGATGCGTGTTTCTTAGCCCCACCCCCGTTAACACTGCGTATTCAAAAAGAGAGAGGTTGTACTCGGACCACTGACCTTCTGCGGATTCTAAAATTGACATTGTTACTGTTTTTTTAATCGCTGGAATGGAAGAGATGGAAAGTTTCCTCATCATAACATGCCTTGTATTGTTTTTAATCACTCTATACACAACCGTGATATTTTATGCTAGTTTACAAATGAAAAATACAAATGGTCTATTCTTTTTATTTTATTATATATTTTTTATAAAATATTAAATTTTAATTATATTTTTATTTTTAATACCAAAGACAATTGTGTATAGAATGATTAAAACAATACAATTTACACTGTAAAAAAAGTCCTAATTTTACAGAAAATAACTTTAAAATTTGATAGTACTTTAAAAAAAAAAAAACTACATACAAATCTCTGTAAAATTACAGACATTATTTGTCTTAATTATTATTAATTATTAAGTCGACTGTTTTTTAAGGATTATTTCAATACTAAAAATATATATTTTTTCACATTCTTAACAGTAAAAATACCATTTTATTTTTACTCTTTTTTCTGTTTTTGTAAATTATGTACTACTTTATGTAAAATTACAATAACGCATTGTAATTAAATATGAAACTCATTAGATAAAGGTTAATGTCCATACTAAAAATTTAATGTTTTTCTTTGTAATTTTGAGGTAAATCATATTCATTTTATAATACTTTGACATTCAAGTTTTAGATGCAAATTTAGCATTTTCTCATGACATTTTAAAAGATTATCCACAGGAAGTGGCACAGGTAAGGCAGCAGAAGTCCCACACTTACATGTAGGCTATAGTATCTGCTTTATGCCTTCAAAGAATGTGAAGAGAATGTAGGAGACTGACACTCAGTGCAGCACACATGCACACGTTGTAAACGCCACAAATATTGTTTTTGTTTTGATGACATTTGTTCTGGAATATCACCATGGCAATCTAGCCAATGAGCTTTCTTAATGCAGGCCTGAATATTCTGATTAAGCATAATGTATTTGCTCTGTAGCTGTTTTAAAGCAGCGCTTTAAGTTACGTTTGATATTTTGCTTGTATGAGGGGAACAATGGTGTTATTTTTGTACCAAAAACGTTAGCGAAAACTCTGCGAGCTCTCCGCGTTAACTGTCACAGCCAATCAGAAGCTGGAGGCGGAGATATTCTAATTACTGCTTTATTATTGGCGCATTTAAACAAACGCACGAGCGAGGGCGGGATCTGAAGCGAAATCGCTTAGGCATCAGACACAGATGTAACTTGATATGAACCAGTTTTTCATTTTAGGATTTTAGTGTAATGCTATAAAAACGTCTTTTTATTGTATTTTGCATCATACTTGTACTATACTGTGTCACAGTTCTACAGGCTCTTTTACAAATATTATAATCTTGAGTGTGTGTTAACACTTCGTAGAAATTTATGAAAAATTTGTGAAATAACAGGGTTTTTGTGTTATTGCTTTATTTGAAGGTGTTTGATCTTCAATTTAGGAAAAATCTGTAAAATAATGGTGTTTCACTGCTAAACTTCTAGTGTTGTTGCTTTAAAGAAGATGTTTAATCGTATAAATCTAGGAAAAATCTGTAAAATAACAGTTTTTATCCGCTAAACTTATAGTGTGCTTGCTTTATTGAAGGTCCTTAATCGTATAAATTTAGGAAAAATCTGTAAAATGACGTTTTTTCTCTGTCAAAGATTAAATAACAATTTTTGTAAATGCAATGTTTTTGCACATAATATGAACTAGAGTTTTTTACCTTCATTTTACAGTTTTTGTTTGACAGCCATATGACCGTTTTTTTTTTTTACGATTTTCTTTTTTTACAGTGCATGTTATGATAAGAAAAATCTTATTTTTTTCCGTTCCAGGGATTAAAAACGGTAACAATGTCAATTTTAGAATCTGGAATCCAGAAGATGAAATTTACACAAATTTAAAAAGAGGCCTGAAGCACTGCAGGTCTTCAGAAGAACCTCTGATCCAAGATGGTCTTAAAGTGGGAAGGGGTGCATTTTAGTTTCTCTGAATGTATAGGTGAGAACAGCTGATTTACACCTGGGGAGGGGTGAAGTTTTTGCATTTGAATGTTGTCTGACATTGTAAAGCACACACAGTAACACTAAAGCAAGAACAACCCATGATAAATAGGAATAAGAGGCCCTGATTATAGTGCATAAATACTATTTAGTACAACAAAATTCCTCCGCGCTCTAGAAAACTTTATGCATGTGGTTGAGTGCAGATTAGACTAGGTAGGAAATTAAAGAGGAGAAAGTAAACAACAATAGCCCACGTTTAGAAAAGCATTTTTATTTAAGACTATAAAAAATAATCCTGCATCTATTTTTAGGTGTGCCAACTGCCCACATGACTATTTATTTTAACTATTTAAACCATTAACCTTTTTATTTTTCTATTTTAGCTATTACTGTTTTATTTTTACTTCATAATAATATTAAAAACAAGAACAATAAATTTGTTAAAAATATTATAGATTACATTTGGGCTGATAAAACTGTTGTCCTCAAAAATTGAACAAATGAGGACTTAAGTCCATCAATCTGATATACAGTATGCTGGAGAAATTCCCAGGTGGGAAGACACTGCTTTGTGTCGTTCAAAGACAAGAAAACCTTTAATTGGATTTAGTTGGATGGAAAACAAATTTTAGATTATGTAATTTGTATGAAACGTGAATTATTGGCGCACCCAGTCCTGCGGAGATCAGGAGATGACATGATTATCTTCATCACTACAGCTGAAACCAAAGAAATCACTAATTTATCAATGAATTATTGAAATGGCCAGAGTCAGTCTCCTTGCTCTTTTTCCCCCGACGCATTCTGTAACTTTATGCATGCGTCTGAGCGATTTGACTACATAGAGAAGTCCAGTCTCCCAACAGACCTCGAGCTACTGTACACTCCCTGCTGCGATATTGATTTGGCCGCACTAGCTGGAGAGGCCGCCTAGCTAGTGAGCAAGGAGCGATATTAATTTGGGCGCACACCCATCACAGGCGCACGGCGTGACACTTGTAATATAACAATACAACAATAATATTTCAAACATTTTGCAGGCTGCCGTTTGGAGAAACCAGATAATAAAGAATAAACCAGTTGTTGGGTCAAAATAACCCAACCAGGTATTCATTTGTAAATGACTTACTACATCTCATTTTACCCAACTGTGCAATGTGTTTAAAGTACCCAAAATAACCCAGAATTTTGACCCAGCATAAACAACCCAATGTGTTTACAGAAACAACACACCATTTTTAGAGAGTCTTTTTTTTTTTTAGTTATTTTGATTTTTATTCTGGAAGTCTAGTTTTCCAGTTATTTCTATATTTAAAGTTTGATGTCTTTGAATGTATTTTTTTAAATAACAGTAAACAGATACAGAGATAGGATATAGTTCATTCTTTGTACACTCTAAAAAATGCTGGGTTGTTTCTGCAAACACATTGTTCGGTTGTTTATGCTGGGTCAAAATTCTGAGTTATTTTAGGTACTTTAAACACATTGTTGGATTGGGTAATGCTGGGTCAAATGAGATGTAGAGGGTCATTTACAAATAAACACCTGGTTGGGTTATTTTGACCCAACAACTGGTTTATTCTTTATTTCTCCAAACGGCAGCCTGCAAAATGGTTTAAATATTACTGTTATTGTGTCACAAAGTGTAGTTTTAAGAGTTGTTTAAGCGAGAATGTATGTGTGTACAATCGCTTATTAAAGATGACGTCTATTTTAAAAAAATGTCTGAACGATTTCGGAGATTTGAGCTCCAGGCAATCCTACGGTGCTGCGTGCTCATGTAGCTGCCCAACATAGCCTCATCTTGGCAGGAACTTCTGAAAACTACCGCTGGTTGTTGTGTCTCTGCAGTGGTTAAAACAGCGAATTTATTTAATTTTATGTATTTCTAACAGGTAATTGTGGTATAATATGGCTATGGTATAATGTATCGCGGCTGTAAGAAGCATCCTATATGCTGCGTTATACCCGGTCACAGGAGATCCTTCCTACCAACAGCAATAAAATTATATAACTCTTCTATGTAACCTACACACTATGTGGGTATTCACTGTCAGTGGCAGTAACATAATAGAACAATAATACTTACCTGTATTAATTATAATACAATTGTAATATCATATACTACATATACTATCATATTGCAATAAATTATGTAGTACAATATTACATATAATAATACAAGATTAAACACATATACACTAGTTTATTGTGCAATATTGTATTAACGTAGTGTGTAATATGGTACTTACTGTTTGAGGACACTTTATATTTTATCGTTATGCTGTTTTTTTTTTTTTTTTACTTTACTTGATAGCAAGGGTGAGCAACTGTAACCAGGAATAAGCAATTTCCCCTTGGGGATTAATAAAGTTCTTTGAATCTTGAATCTTGAATCAAACCCTCGAGTGTGCACTTCCAAGTCAAGTCCATTCTTCGTGGTCTTGGAATTGAGACACAGCATGAGGAACTTTTTGGATTCTTCACTTCTGAAGCGGGGGGTACACCAATTAAAGCTGGCAGTATTTTATGGAAAGTTTAGATTAATTTTTACCTACATTTTAAATGTTGTGGTAGGAGCAAACTCATTTCCATGTTAATTCGCTTTTCCATCTTTTTAGTCGCACTTATGATATGGGGGTGAGAGGAGTTCATGTTTTAATATTCCGACTGTTGGGCTATAGTGTATTTTATGATAAAAGTGCGTTTGTAGCACACACACAAAAAAAAAAAAAATAAAATTTACTAAATGTAATCTTAAATATAATTTTAGGTAAATTACTAGTGATCTTCGCTAAAGCTGTGTGTGGAAAGTCTGTTGGCATATTTTATAATATTTAATAGGTGTCAGAAGAAGTTATTGGGATATGTTTTCTGTCTTCTGTTTCATGTGGACATATTCATGTTTCATGTGGAATATGTCTTCTGTTTCTGTCTGTTAAAAAAAAAAAAAAAAAAACTGGTTGTGTTATTTTGACCCAGCAGTTGGTTTATTCTTTGGAGAACTTTCTGGATTCTTCACTTCTGACTGGATCATGCTCAGAGCACTCAGTATTTTATGGTAAGTTCATGTAAATTTTGCCTTTTTTTTGTAACTTGTGGTAGGAGCAAGCATATTTTTTTTATATTAATATTGTGTGGGATTAATATTGTTTTCCCATTCTGTTTTGTTATTCAAAAAATGAGAAAGTGTCATGGTTAAGTCGTATTTTAAAACATGCTTTTTCTTTATCCTTATGAAATGTTTATTATAAGTTGTAAATTCACCATTAAATATCATATTCATCTAGTGTTTGTTGCGGTCGGCTTTCACTCACCTATGACTGAATTTGTTCACTGTATGTAACATTTATTACTGTTACCGTGGTACACTCAAACTTTCAGCCTGGTCTGTGCTATAGCATGCTAGTTTGTCTGACAATGGCTTCTAGCTAGCCAAACCAAAGAACCTGTGTATAAAAGAAACTGCAAAAATGTCTGAGCTTTTTAGCTTTCTTTGTAGAATGCTTGCAGGGTGTATAAAGATGGTGAAGTGATGAATGAAAGCAAAACTGTTAACGGTAGTGCCAGCATGACGCTAGCATTTAGCTAGGTTGCAAGCGTTAGCAACCACATATAAAAAGCTGAGGTGTTACAAAACACAAATCTTCTTAGAAATATGCATATTAGCCAACCCTCTCGATTTTCCCATAAACTTTTACTTTCTTTCATTTCTTTCTAAGGTTGGAACCAACACCATGGAATACCTCCAGCAGGCTGAACTGTTAAGGCCGAACCCTTTACATCCTGATGTTGGTAGATAATGACCAGCACTACTCTCAGGCATTAGTGCGTCTGAGTAATAGTATTGAAATGATTTCGCTGTTGAACTTGTTTTGTATTATCTGATCTTGTGCTTTTGAAAAATAAATATAAATATTTTTTCTATGATTTTTACCATTAATTGGGTATTGTTTATTGCATATATGTATGGTTTGCAAAACGTAGAGTTTTTTTTTTTATATAGACCAGTATATCAAAGTAATTTAACTGTTTAAACTGTTTTACCCATAGTCATGTAAAACATAAAAATAATAATAACCTATTTGTGAGGTATAATTAAAACAGCATTATAGTTCATGCTAGCATTTGGATTGAATATTTTACCCATCTTGCTGGGTTAAATAAATAACCCATTTTGCTGGGTTAAATTAACCCAGCATGTTGTAGTTGGTCCAAAATTTATCCAGCAGCTGGGTTAAAAACAACCCAGTTTGGGGTGTTTTTAAGTTAAATTTAACTTAGCTAAATTTAACTTAAAAACAACCCAGCATTTTTTAGGGTGTGTTACAATGAATTTATTTTATATTTAACAGCTAAGTTAAATTTAAGTTAAAAACACCCCAAACTGGGTTGTTTTTAACCCAGCTGCTGGATAAATTTTGGACCAACTACATGCTGGGTTAATTTAACCCAGCAAAATGGGTTATTTTATTAAAAACACCCCAGTCTGGCGTGTTTTTAACCCAGCATTTTTTAGGGTGTGTTACAATGAATTTATTTTATATTTAACAAATGGTCACCTTGGGATTATATGGTTTTGTCTGACATTTTTGTCAAAATTAAGATATTCAGGCCTCCGAGTGGCGCAGTAGTAAAAGCGCTTGCCCTATCATCCGGAGATCGCTAGTTCGAATCCCGGGTGGTGCTGTAACCTCTCGCAGCCAGAGGTCTAGAGAGAGCTGATTGGCCGAGCTCTCTCAGAGGGGAGGGATGAGAGGTACATAGTGCTCCCACATTAATCACGGCAACGAAGGGAACGGATAGCGCTGTCCTCCGAGTGCGTTATGCCGCCCCCAACGGTGCGCGAGCGAGCAGTTCGAAAAGATGCGGTCAGCTGGCGTCATGTGGTTTGGAGGAAACACGTGATGGTCTTCGGCCCTCCTGGCTGAGTGGTAGTAGCCTTAATGTGGGAGCCCCCTAGTGACAGGGAGGAATTGGACTCGACTAAATTAGGGAGAAAATTGGGGGAAAATAAAAATAATAAAAAATTAAGTTATTCAGATTTTCTTATTCTGTGACAATCTATTTACATTATGTGAAGTTGTGTACATTTTGTGTCTTTTTTTTTTTTTTTTTGAAAATAAAAAAAATCTAATGGAATATGTTAACCAGCAAGAGTGTTAATTTTACCCACTGGCTGGGTCAAATAAAATAACCCAGCAGTTTAACATTTAACGCAGCTAGAGTGTGAATTTAACCCACTGGTTGGGTCAGATGAACAACCGAGAATTCTGGGTTAAATGGTACAACCCAGCACTTAGGTCAAAACAACCCAGCGCGCGTTCTGTCCAATAGTGACCCAGCGGCTGGGTTATGGCTGGGTTGTTTTTTAACCCAGCAGTTTTTAGAGTGTACAGACAAAATTATCAGCTAGTGAACTTGTTTCAATATTCACTTCAATGTTTTTTTTTTTTTACTCATTATTGTACAGTAAATATCAATAGCTCTGGTTCAGATTTTTCATGCTTGTTGTACAAAAAACACAGATGTGGAAATTACCATCACTGTAGTATTTCCTCGATACAACATACTGTTTTGACTTTTTTATGTCTTAATTATATTTTAAAACTGAGATGACAGAAAATGTCACTTTGCACCACCTGGCGGCCATTTCACGAATTACTTTGAAATGCGACTGATTTATTTTGGCCGCTGTCATTTTGTCGCGGTGATGAGCGCGGCGATAATAGACATTCCCCCTCGTTTACCTACTGTAGGAAACTGCAGAACAGTGTTACGTGCAAGTTTTTGAACATTTTTAAGCTTTTTTAATGCAGTTTTTAACCTCCATTTCCCACATTCTAAAGGCTGACCAGTCTCTGGGCTCTTTATTTTTTTTGCATTTTGCAGCTTACATTTCAACAAATCTAGCTGTCTTGAACTAAAACTTTCTCAGCAAAGCCACACTGATCCACCAACATCACATACTGGTTTAAAGAGTCTGAACCATAGTTAGTTTGCATAGATTTCACATTAGGGTATGAGAACAGTTCTGCTAATTTTCTCTGCTCTTCTGGCTTTTTCTGTTGCTCTTATTGTTGTTCATCACGAAACCTCTGAAATTCTTCTTGCGCTTCACATCGAATCTTGCTGTGAGTAGCCCCTATTTTTCAAACAACAGCTTCACACAGATTATATTTTACCTGCTTTTCCCTCCGGAGAGGTTCCGCAGTAGACTTTACAATGAGCTCGTCAGCCCAAGGGCAGATTTCACCAAAACCTTCTTAAAACCGTTATTCAAAAGAGTGGCAGCCTTCTCGTGGTCAGTCCAGATGCATTACTTACCGGTCCCCCACTCGGAATACTTCAGCTTCTTAATCATGGGGTCCCATCTGGGGTGCCAAAGAACTGTGGTGAAAATTAGATTAACAACTCTGGAGACTTCAAATAGTATCACCACAAGAGGAGAGGTTTATTTAAACAGTGCTGAACATCTCTGTTACACACACCGCAAAAGCAACTATTAGAGAGAGGTGACTCCCACTCTCCACATAGTGCCTTATAAAATCTAACGGAGCAGGTCATAGTGACATCTCATAAAATACATAATATTTAAGAAAACAACAGAGCTGTTCCCTTGGATGTTGATAAGCAGGCGAGTGACTCTGTCGGTGCCGAGTCTCTGTCAACGTACATAGGCCTTAACTCCCTGTACATCTTTTTTGTTCTTGCACAGACGCACATTCCAAATCTACAACTCTAACTAACCCATGATTGTGTAGCCTTTTAGTTAAATATATTTCATTTAAAGATAAACCCTGTAAGAATGTTACAAAATTATGAACTGCAGTGAAAGAATTTACTGGATAGGCATGGTGAAAACATGGCACCAGTTACTCTAACCACTACACCACAGACTTGATGGCTTTTTTGTTAGCATTGTTAGACACATTAGAGAAATACAGAGATTTGCTTGTGAACTTGCCTTTAATTTTCATTATTTAAAATGTTGTGTTTGTCTCTGTAAATTTAAGAGACAAATGAGTCAGAGGTGTGAATGCGAGTATATTGTTAATGTGCGTCTCTCCTTTTTTGTTAAACATTGTGCAAAGCAAAGATTTTAGTTGCGCGTGTGTATGTGTGTATATGTGCTTGAGGGTCCTAGAGGTGCATTCTTAAATTCAATTGGTCTGAGTCTAAATAAAGACCAAGTTGGAAAAATCATGCTCGAGACAATGACACATTCTGTATCTCCAAAGTTAGGAAATTCTATGGTGTAAGCAAATTTGGGCTTGGAAGCAACATCTGGTGCTCTACGGCCTTTATTGATAAATGTCAGAGAGTGTTTTCGCCCACTTCGCCCTTGGCTTGTTCATCAGGGACAATCTGATCATTTTGATGTACATACTGTATTTCCTCAGCCATTTCACACTCATTCCCATAATATTATTCTTTTTCTGTAAAGCTACTTAGCGACAGTTACCAATGTTGAAAGCATTATATGAATAAAATTTTATTGAATGCTACAATCAATCCTGACCAAACTGTTACTGAGTTCTGATTAAACAAGAATCAATCCATGAGCAGGGATATCACCAATAAACTTGATAGGAGCTCACCCACATCCAAATAATATGTAATGTAAACGACCCTAGTAGCCTACAATTAAATGACATTACATTACATTAAATTAAATTACTATTTTAAGATTAACTTAAAAATGTAAACATGTAAATCTGTCATATCTGAGCCAGTCAACTAATTAGATCCCTTAGTCAGCTAGCTGGTTCCGGTAAAGTGTGTTGTTAATTTATGTTGTCGCATGTATATAGCACCTTGGTCCTGGAGGAATGTTTTTTCGTTTCACCGTGTACTGAACTGTATATGGTTGAAATGACAATAAAAGCCTACTTGACATGACAATATAAAGGTGTGTGCATTATGATATAATAAATAATATAGTTGAGCAGTATATGTAACGTATCATGCTGTGTAAATGTATTACAACATAACTTAAGTGTGATATATGAATTAAAATGTACTTCTATGCTCAAGACGTGAACCAGGAATCTTCTGCGATCAGTGCGGCTGCTTTAACCACTTCGGCATATGGGAGACATATATCATGTCATATTAGGTCAACTTATTACTTGAAATCTTATGTTTAGTAAATCATTTAAATTGGATATGTAATTTCAGTTTCAATATCAAAATATATATTTGACATTTTTTAATATTATTTTGAACAGAGCAAAATAATATCGACATAGCAAGATGACATCGTAGTTGTAATAATAAACGCGGCTGTGTGAAAAGGGTTATACTGTATACTGTATGTATACTATAATGAATCTCTGTTATGAGCAGCACTTTATCAACATGGCGTATCCCCTTTTTCGCACTCCCCGTGGGTATGTGAAGCAAACTGACATGTGGCATTGATGGTTTCACAAATTTCCATCCACTGACTCCTTTTATCTTAGTAGACCAGAATTTTCCTTTAATTATTTTGTTACATTTTACTACCTCCTCCGCAAGGAAAATGGTCCCATCTTCTCTCCAGCTTTACTTTGTTTTCAAAGTCATTTTTGATCAAATTATGACAGTCCCACAAAGTTCTATTATAGACCTTGATACTTTATTTTCTTTTTAAAGTCATTCTGATCAGATTATGACAGTCCTACACAGTTCTATTATAGGGTGTTTATAGACAGTTGTGATCAGAGCAGTGCGATTAGGATAACTTCATGCAGCTGAGAAACGCATAACGTTTTGTCATCAACTGTCAAAACTATACAGCCATTATAATTTGTAGCCTACTTTCTGGCTCTTAGTGTCTTAAGCAGAGAGGTCATGTGCTTTTCTCAGTCATAATTCTTGATAGAGTATGAAGCGTCAAATACTTTTTCTAGCTCCTCTGAAGTAGGAAGATTTTTAGTCCTAAATTAAATTTAAGGGCAATTCCTAGAAGTGATTCTGAGATGCTTAGTATGTACAGGCCCAACTTACAAACATTTGAATTAATTTCCGCAGATACAAACAGACCATGACTACATCTAACATTCGTGGATGCAAGCAAATCATAAATGTAGTTCACGTGTATTGTACAAAAAAAGACGCTACAATATTTATAATTATATACTATACACCTTATATACTATATAAGGTAAAGTATATGGAATAAAATCACTGTCAAAAATAATCGTGCGTAAAAAAGAGATGTGTGTAATTCAGTGTTTCGTTCAAGTTGGATTCCAAAATCTACGGCCACGACAGCTTACAGATATCGTGTTGTGTGTTTGTTACAGTAAAATTCTGACCGTTTACAGACACAAAACTCGTTTTTACATCTCAATCAAAGGTCTCAATCATACATTATCAAAGCTAAAGTGCAGGTTTATTAGTTTTATTTTTACTTAATATTTTCTGTTAATCATTTTGGAATTAATCATTGGAGTTTCCATTATTTCTTATGGGGAAATTTGCTCTGAAACAAAATGGCTTCCCAGATTCCCCTTGTCAGGATTTAAAGGCACAGAGACAACATTTCACTGTGAGATAAATTTCTTTAAGAGCGATTATGGTTTTGCCAAAGAGTACAGATTTAGTCAAGTGGATTAGTATGCTATATATTGTATATTTGTGTCAAAGGCGTCTTAGAGGACTCAATTTGTCCCAGACTTACGAACAAATCTGGCTTACAAATGTGCTCCTAGAATGGAACTCGTTCATAAGTAAGGGACAACCTGTATTATGCAAATGCAATGTAATTACAACAATAACAGCAAAATAATAATAATAAAAATAACAAAATTAGGCAAATAGAAAGTGCATAACAACAAAACACTATTTGTTACAAAACAATTGTGACATGTAGCAAAACAAAAACAAAACAAAATACATTTGCAACATGGGGTCAGGATACATAATAAGACTTAGCTGCATGTAAGAATGTTTAAAATTGTATAATTAATAAAATAATAGAATACAAATATAAAAAAATATATAAAAATTATATAACAGATAATGAATGAATTGGTAAAAAAAAATGTCTGTTGTTGATAAAAAATCAATCATGAATTAAAATCACATGAATCTAAATGCAGTTTATGTTTGCAGGATTCTTAGCTAAACATAAGACTAGAATAAAGTATAAATAATGTAAAATATAAGGTAATAAGCTTACACAAAGTGGTGAATTTGTTAGTAGAGATGCAACTGATGCTGTGTGCTGTTTACAAATGAGACTAAAACCAGGAAGTCAGTGTGCAAGCAGTTGTGCCGGAGTGCCCTGAAGAAACCTACCAAGCAGGG